>CAUYQG010086255.1:0-22677 GCA_963574415.1 Tarsius wallacei
GTAATGCCTCTGCGGTGTCCGTGGACAAGTTCCGTGTGGGGGAGCAGGCCCCCTGGGAGAGATCTGGAGCCTTTCTGTGTCCTCTTCTGCGGAGGTCTCACAGACCACGCTGCCGGGTCGCCATCTTGGCTCCTCCTCCGATATAGCAGTTTATTAACTCTTGAAAAGGAGAAGAGGATTACTTAACAGTCTGTGGGCATGCTAAATAATAATTCTAGGATCAATTCTTAATTACTACTTTACCAGCCTCTAAGGTACCATACTTAATAATCAATTTCAGAATTTTGGAAATTTTAGATGCTAAGTCAATTTTCACAACTCATAAATATTTTCTTCCTCCATTACTCTATTTACATTTTTCTTAAGGAATGTAAACAGCATTCCTCTTTTCATCTTAAATGTCTTTGTCTAGAAAAAATTAATCAAGTTCAACATGTGTACCTCCTAGAGTAAACTTAGTGCTCCAGGTATCAATTTTATGATTCCCTGAACACTCTCTAATTATCTTGAATGTCCATTACATCTCATTTCAAAGACACTGTTCTACTCTAAATGCTAAGCTTATAGTCCCCTCTGTGTATTGAATATGGTATGATATTTTAAATTTAATAATAGTTGTCTCTAAGTTTGGTTAGGTGAATATTTTATTTTCACTTGTTTTACAGAAGGTATCAATTAGACCTATACATATAATTTTATTTATTCCAATAAATATTTTAATGTAAAAATGTGTTCAATTTTCAACTTGCTATATTGGCTTTGAGTTTCCATCTCATATGATTTAGGGACATATTTCAAAATATGACACAGATCCAGAGAATATTACAAGCTCTACATCACTTGAGATAATTCATTTTATCACATATCTAATTCACATTTCCTAAGCTGAATTTTTGATGTGGAACAGATTTTGTTCAGGATTAATTATGTCTTTCTTCTCTAGATTGAGGATATGAACTTTAATTATTTTAATACCTTTGTTTATACTTGGACTCACACTCCGTAAGTATAAATTATGAAATCTGAGGTATAGCATTTGTATACTTCCTGTCTAAGGGCATTTATTAACTAACACAAACCATCTAAAAAATAACAGCATCTTTTGTCATTTTGTAAAAACCATTTGAATATGCAGCCCCAAGCAAAGATGGTATTCACGTTTAATAACAGTTACTTCAAAGATATGCAGAAACATATTTGCATATCCTGCCACTAGAAGAATTTATGTGCTTAGTTCACGGATATTAAAATTAATTGTAAAATTCCACTAAGGGAGTTTGTCGTTTGATGTTCTCTGTAGGGGCGAATTTACGTTTTGAGATTAAACATTTTTAAAAAACTGAAAATAATGTATGTTTTCATTTTATGATTAGTGGGTAAGGCTCAGTTCCATATCAACACATTATTAAAGTGAGTGTTTTTAAGGATCTGGAATATACCAGAGGAACACATTTTCAGTACTTTATGAAAAGCTCAATTTCCTTCTTAATAAATAATGTGATGGCAGTTGCTTTTTGCTCTAAACAAAATTAAACCAGGTATGTGAATATTAGGGAGGTATTTACTGGTAATTTATCATGTGAAGGTTAAAAAGACTTTTAATTAGTAAGTGTGTAATAAGAATCTTAATGAAAATGCCTAGTGAATTTTATTTCACAGAAAAGACTCTTTTTTTTTTAATATTATTAAGAGAAAAATTCAGAGGCAAAGTTGACCTCCTGCCCTGGAATCGTCTCATTCTTCTTCATAATTACGTTTCCAAGTAATTTCTTGGCCCTTAAGTAATATACTCCTCTGGTTCTTAGTTCACCTTTAATTTTCTCTGTCAAATATTTCTAAAAAAATATTCATTCTCTATGGACGGGCTTGATAATCCCCTAACAATGCCTCACCATGTCACTGGTCTCTTGAAGTGCTGCCATCTCTCATGGTGCTAAGGTAGCCTCACTGAAGTGTGCTGAGAGGACAGAATCAGCCACTTTACTGCCCAGTACTGACCTTGATAAAAAGGAAAACAAATAATAGAATATTTGAGATGGTGTTTAGGAGACAGCATTAACTAGTTGAAAAGTGGAAAATGCAGTCTGCATTTGAGCTAAATTTAGGTGCACACCTGCTATCTCCTCAAGAATCAGCTACAGGGGTAGGCAGTTCTTTTAAGTTTATTGGGAAAGTATACATATTCACAGAGTAGAAGAAAATTAGAAAGATGGCAGGAAATAAGAGGAAAGTGCAGAGGGAGAAAAAAAAGAATGCAAGGGATAGGTGCACAGATTTTAAAAGTGACATAACTTTGTAAAGGATATTCTTTGTAAAAGATGTATTTGTATAACTTTATGCGTACAAATGGTTTGTGGTTACATGGCTGTCTTCGTATAGTGGTTTCTGATAGAAATGTCTGACTCCCGTTCTACCAATTAAATTTAACAATTGACTTATGACAATAAGAATGAATACAATCTCAGTTTTGTGGGGCTTTTGATTGAGTCTTCTGTTATGACAACAGGTTATGTCAAATTTACAAAATTGATGGGAATTGTTTCTGGCAGTTTGTAAGCTGTGTCAAGGGCTTTCAATATTTATCTGGCTGATAGGTGTCAGGGATCGGAAATTAGTTTCCTAATACAATCATTTAATTTTCTACTTTCTAGGGTTTCCATATGCACTCAAAGATATACCTTAATATGAAATGGAGTATAAATGTATTAATGTCTGAGGAACACCAATTGATATGTCAGCCCTCCCCTCCCACCCCTGACACCATCAGATCAGGTACTCTCTTCCTTTTCTGCTGAAGGCCTTTCTGGTAAGTTTATCTAGAAAGGGGAATGGATTTCTGGAAATATACGTAAGATCTCTTAATTTGCCTTCCTCTAAGCTAAAGTGACTTTGCCAGTAGAAACAAACTCAAGTCCATTTATTCATGGAAGAGAAACTAAAATCTGATCCTAGGAAGGAGAACAGGAAATGGAAGAAAGCCTATTGTGTGTAAATTTAGAAAGATAAAGGGTAGCTTCAGCTTGTTTTCTCCTTGTAATTGGAGGAAAAAAGTGAGATAAATGTCACAAATATCTTAATATTTTGTACCTTTTGGTAAACTCCATAAAGTTGCTAACAGGAGTCACATGGAGGAAATAAGTGTCTTGTTCAACTAATTCCCATAATCAGAGGGAAGGATTTTAGCCCAAGAATCATGGTTTTTTTGTTGTTGTTGTTCAAAACTTTGTCCATTTCTTGACTAATTCATCTAATAAACATCTAATAAAATGGTACCTACAGTAGTTCCAGGTGCTGAAATGAGAGAGAACGGCTTATTCTTAAGAAGGTTACAGTTCACTAAGAAACATGAAGTACCCTCATATAATATCTTAGGTATCTCATCACTGTTTCACGGGCACTAGTATAAAAATAATCTACAAGGAGAAAACCAGAACTTATTACATACCTTTCTCTACACTTCCATTATGTCATTTTTAAGTTCAAACAAAATAAATCTAAGCTAGGCTTTTTAGAGCCCCTTATTAAAAATAAGGAAGAGCATGGAAATAAGGGGCTCTACAAAAACCTATCTTAGCTTTATGATCTTTCTTATTTTTAATTTTCCTTCCTACTCCACATCTCTAACATCATGCTTTCGGTAGTTTTAAAAATATTTTATTCTTTCTCCAAAGTCCCTCCAGTCCTTCCCTCCACTTCTTTAATGGAGCAGTAACTAACAAATCTTCATATTCTGATTGTAGTTCTTCACTCTATCCTAACAAATTACCACCATGGATTTACTCACTGGATTTATTATTCTTTGAGGGAACTCAATATCTATAATAGGCTTTGCCATGGATTGTCTACAAGATGAAGTTTTTTTCTTGCTACCATTGAGTGCTTTTCATGACAAAGCTTCAACATCTTATTTTACTAATGAATCTTGCTTGATCTGCTGTTACTAGGATTGAAAATAGATGAAAGGAAAGGGAAAAAAGAGAGAGAAGATTTGTTTTAATAAGTACACTAAATAAAAAATTTTAGGAGAAAATTTAAAGGGATGAATATGATAGTGGAATAACAACTATGTATCTTGATGTTTAAGGAATGCCAAATGGTAAAAAGATGGATATAGGATGAAATAATTTGAAAAGACTTGATGTCAATGCTTTCCTATGATTCTTTAAAAACAATTGTGTTGATGGGAAACAAAAAGGTGTATTCCAGGTGAAGGGGAAGAAGGCTAAGAGTGAAGGCCAGACATAACAGTTGGGGAGAAACACACTGTAGAGAAAAGATAAGAAATTCTGAATGACAAGTTAAAGAACCAAACAGAGAAAAATTAAGAGATGAACCCTTAGTAGACAAAATAGTGTATATTGATAAATTTAAGTGTAATTTAAAAACATTTTAACCAATAAAGCTTCTAGAATAAGCAAGGACAATTTATTATTCCCCTAAATTCATTTTTGCCTTTTAACATAAATTAATTTGTTTAGCTGAATACCCAAGTGACCAACTAGACAGTATTATTCTCATTCCCTTTTGCACCAATATGGGAGTGTGCAATTGAAGTTCTTCCAGTGAAAAAGTGAAATTGATATGGACAATACTGAGGTAACATACTGTGATGACTTTTTTGTTATCATGACTTTTCTAGTCTACAGTTCCCAATTACTTAAAAAAAATGCTATCTGAGTGCTGCTGTGAAGGAATATTTCTGATATAAATAAAGTCCCTAATAAACTGATTTTATGAAAGGGAGATTATTCTGGATAATTTGTGTGTGTCTGACATTGTCAGTTAGAAGACCTTAAAGCACAGCTGAGATTTCCAATTTGAGAGATAGAGATAGAGCTGAGAGGTAGCACATAGAGATAGAGAAAAGAAGGGGTGGGGCCGGGGGGGGAGAAAAGAAGAAAATAGAAGAGAAGGAGAAGGAGAAAAAGAAATGAAAATATTCTGCATTATACAGTAGCTTCAGCCCATGCCCATGGAATTCCATCCTGCCTGTGGTCTTTTCTTCTTGAACATTCTTCCTGTGGATTTTGTGCTTGCCTGGTCTCAGACTTCACAATTTCATAAGCAAATTTCTTATAAATAAATTATGTATATAACACATAATTGCATAAGTAATTCCACACAATATAAATATAATATTCTATATTATACATACGTGTGTGTGTGTGCGCGCGTGCGTGTGTGTATGCGTGTAACCTACTACTTTTGCTTTCTGACTGAATCGGCATTATTATACCTGCTTATGTCAATATACTTTCTCTTCACTTTTTTGCTTACACCCTACCAATATGTCCAGGATAAAAACACAAATGTGGAGCAGAACTAACTTGAACCATAAGGAAAGGGACAACACACTAAAAGATGATAGAATAAGGTGGAATTAAACTGCATCTCTTAAAAAAAATCTCTCACAGAACTATGTTGTCTACTCATCTAGGCTTTTCCACCTAATTCTATACTGCTATAAAACAAACTTTTATTTTGTTTGAGATACTATGTTTTGGGGGTCAATTTACTTATCATAGAAGCTTATCTTATATCCAGTTGTTACAGAATTTTTTTAATGGATAAAAATGACATTTTGGAAAGGTTTGGATATGCATGTGCTTAGTAAACTGGACCTGAAAGACTAAACACGAGATAACATTAACTGACATGATTTTGCTGTCATGCTAGTTGGATATTGTTTATAAGGTTCCTAACAACTAACAGGCATAGTATTTTTATATAGAAGACTGAAATGTTTCTAATGTGAAAATCAAAGGAATATCAGTGATATTAGAATATCACTTCTAATATACTTAGACGTGATTTAATAATCCTAGAACATCAACAGATCTGGAAAACTGGTATGGACACTGGCCAGGAGAATAGATTTAAACTCTGGCTCTGCACTGTGTGGTCTTTGAAAGTGAATTTTAATAAATTCTTAGTAAGGATTTCAGTTTCATCACCTCAGATAGACGGACTAGTTAAAGTTCCTTCTACTTCCTAAATTTGATGACTCTTTACGTATTTTGTCCTTATAATGAGTTTTAACAATTATGGGGGGAAAGGGTGTTCAGAATTAATTATAATTATGGCTGAATGAAAATAAAATTTTATGTAAACTGCTAACTTCTATGTAGATATGCCAATAAAACTGCTTACTACAAGGCCTGGCATAGAGAAAACATTTAATAAATAGTTCCTAGTATTGTTAGAAGTAATAGTGGAAGTTTATTTGGATGCAGCTGGGACTTTAACACTGAATTAGAGCATATCACAGCCTATTAGCTACTCTTAGCTGTTCTTTTTTTTTAACATTTGAAATCCTTTTTAATAAGTTCAATTGTCAAAATAAATTGATTTTACTTCTTAAAATTACAATGCACAATGTGTACATTCAAAACTAAGTATCCCTGAAGATCCAAGGAAAGGAAGGCCATGCTGTAGTCATATTAAATTATATGAAATTTCCTAATTTTCCCCTCATTCTTCCTTTATTCTGGATCTCTGTTCATGCTAATTTCCTGAAATATAATTCCTTCAGGCCAAGATAGCTGTTGTTATCTTCAAGACATATTCCTGTGCAAATTTATTACAGTTTCTCCCTGAAAAATTTGGACTAGTGACCCACATACTAGACTGAAATCCTCTGTGCTATTCTCTTTTGTATAAAGTATATACTCTACTGGTATTCAATTGCCATCTGTGATCGGAACACTTAGGCCTGCTCTATTGAAACCTTTAAATACACTGTGACATGCTACGTAATAGAATTCAAATGTATAACTGCTGCATAGCAAGAATTTCCATAGGCAGAAAATTGAGTGTTAATGTAATACTTTCAACCTAAAGTGGTATAAGACTGTTTTGATCTATTCTGTCTGGTGGGTTTTACTCCTTATTTCACACATTTAGAACTTTGGGCTTATTCCATAAGAAAAGAGGGATGCATTCTCTCTTATGCATCCTTTTTTAAAAAAAGACCTGTTGTACATTCTTTGCTAATTTAGTAATAAACCAAAGTAAACACAAAACAAAATTGTTTTAAATTAACAAAATGTAAGTTGTTATTTTTTATCAGTGACATCCTGTGCAATTTGCTCTGTCTCTTGTTACCAAATGAACTCAATGGTAAGAAAAGGAGAGTGAATTTTGTCTTGTTCATTGTCATATCATAAGTTTTTTTTTCAGTATCTGCCATGCAGAATAAAACATTAAATATTTATTAAATAAATTGTGAATTAACAATGTCAAACTCTGTTTCTTTTCTTTTTTAATTAGTTTACTGTCAATGTCAATATGATGCCCTATTGGCATACAGATTCAATATTTCCAACATTTGGCTTATTACACATTCCCAGAATTCTTTGTCTTTTAAGTAAATTATTATCCTATTAAATAGCAAAACAAGATCCAATATTGCTCAACCTAGTAAAACAGGAGTCTTCTCTTGCCCCGATCAGCGATTTCCTTTATTTAGTCATTATTTTTGTAAACTGAGAGTCATCTTGAGTTATCTAACTATGTATCTATGTTTCTATCTAAATTTCATCATATTCACTATGGAATTCACACTAGTTATATTAATGACCTCTTGGCAGGAAAGTTAATAAGTGTCAGTTGCTACCTTTTTGGGGGCGTTAAATGTTTTGCACTATAGTTCATTAGAACTTCTCTCTATTATTCTTGCTTTTCAGAAGGAAAAAAAACTAGCATTCCAAATGTTTGCATAATAGTCTATACTTTATAATCAATTGTTGGTAAAGTTGCAACTGACTAGTAGCACCAGTTACTACCTCTTTTAAATTATCATTAAAATTTCTATTAAAGCATACACAAATTTAAAAACTAAGAATGAAACCCAAAACTAGATATGAGGTTCAACCTATTAATGGCATTTAGGAAGCATTTTTATTAATGACAATTATGATGGATATGGGTTGCAAGAAGCAACAAACAATCACACAAAATATCAATCAGAAAAGCACACAGCAATGGCAAAAATGTAGCAATTCTCTACTCTTAAAGACATTAAGAATTGAATCCACTTCTTTCTCATGTCTGGTTCTTGACTCAAAAAAAATTATAGATATATATAATATATGATAACATTTCTGTGGTCTGTATATTGTTTTTTTGAGTGAATCAAGTGTCTATCCTCATACCACCATTGCTAACTCCATTAGTATGCTTATATGACTCTTGGAAATGGTAAATCATTCATTTTACCTAAACAAGACATAGGGTCATGGATGAAGAAGGGGTGGTCTGGGAATAAGTCACCTTTCTAACAGTCTGGTATCCACAGTTATTAGGCTTAAGTTGGGGCAGAGGTCAGAGGAGTCCAAGTAAAGTGTTACTGTATATATCAGGTGAATCTTACTTTTTCTGATTAGATTTTCAGACAGTCAAAGAATAGTGGTAATGTGGTGGGGAAAGAGACATAAAATTAGTAGCTAACACTTTTGTAACACTTTATATGTGAAAAACATTATTCTTGCATTTAATAGACATTAACTCAGTTAACACAACTAATAAAGAGGTATTGTCATTATTCTCATTTTTCAATTTAGGAGATTGTCATGAAGAAATTAAGTATCTTGTTCAAGGTCAAATAGTAAATGCTGGAGCTGAGACTCAAACTCTGGTTTCAAAATCCGTGCTCTTAAATATACTATACTATTAAAATAATCTTCATTAAAAAATTCTTCTAGACAGTAGAGATCAAACTAGAAATTGGGTATTTCAGTCAACTTGTAAGCATGACTGTGAAGGAGACATGATCAAGCCTCAGATAAATAAAGATTCAATCAAGGGGAGTATACATACTTTTCTGAATAAGCAATATTGAGCACCCAGTAATGAAAATATAATCTTGAGGACTTAGAATTGCAGAGCCTTCTGAAAGTTATCTACCAAAGACTTAGACAATTATTCAGAAAACTATTAACATTTTCAATAACATTCAGAAGATTCATCATGAGAGAAAAAAGAATACCATGAAGAGGATATACATTGAGAAGAAAAAAACACTATAATATTATGTGTGGGATAAATAGCTAAAAGGAAACTAAATATATCACAACAGAATATAAATATCAAGGCAATACACAGATGAGTAAACAGTGTAGAAATTTGAATGTTAACATTGGAGGTAAAATTTCTTAGAGATTGCTTAAGAATTAGTAAAAGTGATCAGTAAGACCCGGGTACATATGTCTGAGGAAACAGATGTCTGAGCTGAAAATTGTATGTGCTTCTGTGGAAACATAAAACTTGAGATTGACGTCATAATCAAAAACATGATTGAAGAAAACTGCAGTGAAATGAATAGCTTCAAAGGATGGCTTACTGCAGCACGAACAAAAACTCTTCCTGCAGCTCAGACAAAAGTTATTACAAATAAGATAATTTTCTAAGTTATGTCCTAATGTAGAACATTTGCTAAATGAATAAAAGCTTAAAGATTATGAAGCTAACACGCAGTGAAAACTGGTATTACTTATTATTAGATATACACATTATTTTGTTGTTCCCTGTTTACTGTCTCCTTATAGCCCAAATTTTTTTCACTTAAAATATTTTTCTATTTATTAAATATATATACACAAAAATAATTTCTAAATTGTTCAGGGCATTACTTATTTAATGAATCTTGCAGATTTTCTTTGCCTTAAGCAAGGATGTAACATACATTTTATACCAGCATTTTAACATATATTCATTATTCCACCTTTAGAAAGAATTGAAGTTGATGTATCATGAAATGTACACACTCTAAAGGATTTTGACATTAAGCCTGAATACACTTAAAATGAACAAGTGAATTGACAAAAGGATTGTCTTAGCATGCAACTTTTAAGTGGAAAATATATATGCATAAAGTAAGTCAAATATAAACACCGTCAATCCTTTTTATAACTGTTTTTGTTTTAAGGACACTCAGTTTTGAAATACAGATTGAGGAAAATGTTTACCTTTGTCCTAATTTTTATACATTCTCTAATAATTAGTATAATCATTTTCTATGTACTTCACTCTATTTCTAGATCTCATACATTTTTTTTCTGTACTTCAGTTATCAGACCATAAATGTTTCACATATCTTTCCCATAAATCACTTAATCAAATGCAAATATGTATTATAGTGAATTATTGATTGAGGACATTTTCAATATATGTGTATAATCGTGAAAATATTAATAAATCTAATGTATATAACTGCTGTCTTGGTGCTATTGGTGTAAATATTATTTGTATAAAGGTACCTGGACGTGCATATTCATTTGTATGCTAGGTTTCTAGAATGGGAAATTTAGCAAGTAGGGCATTAAACCATTTTGATAGCTAGTGATTTGAATACATCAAAATATAAATCTTGAAGGTAATCTGAAAAAGCATTGGGGCACATATCCTGTTTCACTCTAGAAGACAGAAACATAACCAAGGTTATAGAAACTATAGAAAGAAACATGCTGGTTAAGGGTAAAAATAAAATCACTTTGTCCTGCTGTCATTATATCTATGTGCTTCTTCAATCTCTGGCTTCATCCAGCATCTTCTCAGACTCCTCCAGAATTAATTTATCTTAAGTTCTGCTCTGATTCTGTCATTTTTTATGCTCAAATTTTCAACAACTTCTCAATAAATAGGTTCTCAGTAAACTGACTGCAGCCCACATTCCCTGCCTTATTCCTGCACACTCATCTTTTTGAATCTGACACACTTTATAGTCCATAATATAAGGGTTATTTCTGTCCCTTTTATTGTCTCATCATATATTTTTTTAATTCCACCTCTGACAGTACTAATTTTCCTTTTCCTTTAAGATTGACAAAACATTATAGTGTGGAAGTGTTGGCTAGAAACAGACTGGTTTGAATTCTAGATCCACCACTAACTCACTGTGTGACTTTGGGATAGCATTTGACACTCTGCTCTTTAATGTCTTCATAAGTAACATATAAGGGATGACGGGGTGAGCACTTATCACTCTTATATATATAATACTCAGAAAATATTGCCTATTGCTACTTCATCTAAATGCTTTCACAAAACTTCATCCTAACTTGGATTTTGGTAATGTGTACGTAAGTATCATTTTTATCCTTTTTTGGACTAAGAACAACTGTTGCCACCAATTGTGACTTATTTTTTTGAGTTTTTTTTTGTTACCTTATTGCTTAACAAATAATCTTGCTCATAGTAAGTCTAAATTAAGTACGTTTTGAATAAAAAAATTCCCGGATTTATTGGTTGCCTAACTAAGGAAAGTCTGCCTGACCGAGCTTCCTACTACTAAAAGCATTCAAACAGAGGTTGGTTAATTCACACAGTGGAATACACATAGGATTAAAAAAGAGGGAGATAGGAACAGATGAGCTCTCAGTCCTAGTCTATTTTTAAGAATGCTTAAATAAGTAAAGAAGATCTAATTGTAATTAAACAAGATAGAGATGAAAACAATTATCTGATGGTTTTAGATCACTACGTTTATTATGGAATTGCTGTAGTATTTGGGTCAGCTAACTGGGTAAGGGGGAAATAGGAGTTATGACATTTGCATTATTTTAGCTAGAAATTGTAATGCAAAATATAATTTCCAAACATGATATTTGCTTAAGAATGTCTAATAAAAATCCATTGTCTGTTGATTATAAGAATAAACTGGAAATCCTGCAATTTAGTTTTCCAATGAACTAGCTATGTGATTTAAAGTATATCTTAACTTTCTAGGATTGGTTTTCTCATCTATAAAATTTTAGCTTGGATCAAGTAATCCCAGAACCTTAAATTTATAAGAACTATGAAGAAACTTTAATTATCTTTAATATACAGAATGTTAAATAGACAAAAAAAAAAAGTATTTCTTATGAATTGTAGAAACTTAGAAGCACATAAATATTCAGCAAAAGATATGGCCAAATTCCTGACAAGCAAACTCTGGTGTGTTTTCTCATCAACCTAAATTAAACTGCAATTGTACCCCAAACAGCCTTATATGTCTCAGAGCTCCTGCCAACATGCAGTTGGAGCACTCTTCCGCAGCTGTCTGTGATTCTCCAAAGAGACAACTGAATACCGTTGTCAAGTTAGATGTGTAGAACGCGGCATCATTAAGGCAGAATGTATACAATAGCTGCAGAAGAACATCTTTAACACATGAACATAGACATAGCTAAAGGATAAACTTCTATTTTTGCACTTGTACAACTTATGAATTTCACAAAGGTGACATTTTAATCTAACTACATGATTTTATTTGATTTCTATACAATAGCTTTGCCCTTGTTAGGCAGATTATTAAGAAGCACTAAGAACTGAGATTAGTAAAGAGATTCCTAAATGTGAAACCAGAAAATATAAAATTTTGACTCTGGGTCTGTCATCGAGGGTCTTCTGTAAACAACCGTATTGTGTATTGGTTTTCTTAAGTGTAAATTAAGACCAGATTATAGCTAATATCTTTCCAAACCCTTTGAATCTTTGATTTTGTGAGTATTCTGTTTAGTGTTGGATATATAAACTAAAAATACTTTTATTTTTATGTTGCATGCATTCCAAAAAAGTTGTATATTGTTGTTTTCCTATGTGTAAATATGTTGAGGTCAATTTGAGATTATCAATGGGACCAACTTGGTAAATACAAACAAGTCAAATATTTCAGGGAAATGGAATTAGAAACTGAAGCAGATGAAAGATTTGAGCATTCACTGCAGGTGTCAGATAGGGGAGATGCAGATATTATTTACTTCAGTGCTAGAGTCACAGGAACAAGTTAAGCATTTGTGTGTTTGTCACAAGTGAATCTGAACTGCATACTCACCTCTGATATTTAAATGGAGACTTGGCAGTATCAGCAATTGTTAATAGCAAAAATAAGAGAACCTGCAGCAATAATTTAGCAGATAGGTGCTGGTACAAAGAAATGCACAATTGACACTTCAAATTCAAATAAACAGCCATATGAACTGTGTCTTTAAAAATAAGCTGTTAGGTTGCCTGTCATACCTCAGACTACCACTAAAGGTTATGGCTAGAGAAATGATAAAGCATCAGGATAGCAGGTGGTGAGAGCAGGCAGCAGCAGAAGTTTTTTTTTGTTTTTGTTTTTTAAATTTGGAATGTTGCATAAACAGACAGCAAAGTGAGAATTTGAACTTGCAATGCAGGTACTAATTATTATTTCAGTGGCACCAAGGGAGGTCAGGAAATGAAGCCTGATTTATAACCTATCTTGACTAGTACTGACCAGGAATAAGTAATTCTGAATGCCAAGTGCAATGTGGGCACTAGAGGGGCTCAACAATAAATAGCTGTGATAAATTTTTCGATGAAAATTGTTGCACCTCTGTCCTATTACTCTTTTTGCTAAGTAAGGATTATTCTGAGTTATAGAATGTGGATTTGTGCTGACATTGACTTTAAAACTTGTACTGGATTTCAGTATAGCTTGAATAAATGTATTTGTCCTCCTCCCACCCACACCCCACCCAAGTATCTCTCAGTCAGCTTAGATCACTTAGTGACAAGCATCTCTTATAATAAAAGCCGTCTAAGAAATTAAGTACCTGTAATTCACATCTTTCTAAGGTGATAAAAATTAAACACAAATCCAAAAATGTGTTTTAGAATTATCTTCTCTACTTGACTTACTTGCCAATATTGATTTACTTGCAATTCAAAATTGGTTTCAAAACTGCACGTTACATGAAGTGAGAATGATCCTTTTTCCATCTTCCATCTCAAAGTTAAGCACATTAATTTATGTTGCAATTTTGGTTTACTTGCTACTGTTTGCATTGGGCCCTGAAATTCATCATGGCAAAAAAATGTATATCAATTACAAGTGTTAAATGAATGGATGAATATCGCATGGATGATTGGGTCAGTCAACAGATGATGTGCTTACTCCCAATATCTTTACTAAAGGCAGCAGAGTCATGTTTTGTGGGTTGAAAATGGTAGCATAGCAATAAAAGTTATAATGAGTATAGTTTGAAACCAAGGAGAGTACAGCACAGAGGTTCTTAACCCTTGGTATGCATCATAATCCTGTGATAACTTTTTATTAAAATACCGATATCTGAGTCTTACTTTAGTAGTGATTTTCAGAAGTAATACTTAGACCAACAGTATCAGCATTACCTGAGAATTTGTTAGAAATGCAAATATTTGGGTCCCAATACAGATATACTGTATCAGAAACTCCAGAGAGGAGTTTCAGAACTTGTGTTGTATTAAGCCCTCTTGATGATTATAATGCTTGATAGAATTTGAGAACAATTGTGAGATTCTGGCTCAATTGATCTGGAGTGTAATATAAGCATTGATATTTTCACTAGAGCACTTCAGATGATTCTAGAGTTCTTCAGATGACTCTAGTATGCAGTAAGAGTTGTGAACCTGGTTACAGCAGCCAAGAAAAAATACGCATATATTAGAAGAAAAATATATCTCTTTTCACATATAGTCAAATTCACAAGAGATAAGAACAGAATGAACTAAAACAAAATGAAGGGAAAAGATAATATACACAATTTTAAAATGTTGATTCAGCTAAGTTTTTGTTTGTTTTGACTGTACTGACAAGAGGAAAACATTACAAAGAAAAGTACTTTCTAGAGCATTCTACTAGGATTGATTTGATTATTCAACAACATTTACTATTGGTCTAAAAGCCATGCTATCCTACTTTATAAAACAGCTAAATCATTGGACTATGGTTGTCAAGATCATCACGTATACAAATATAGAGCAATCTTATATAATCATTAAATGATTGTTTGGGACGTAAGCATTACTACACTCATTTTTTTACAAATAGGTATACTGTAACTCAGAGAGTTTAATTTATCTGCCAAGAGTCATATGATAAGAAAGAGACTCAGGACAGAACTCAGGTCTCTTTCTCACAAGCAAGACACTTGAAATAGTAACACCATTAAGTATTAATCATAAAAATATTCTAAAGACTGTAGTAACTAAAGTCCATTATGAAGATTTTGGTCTGCATGGTTTTTAATTGTTTATTCGTATTTTTATTTGGGTGGAGACAAAAGCAAGAGGAATCAGAAGGTAGGTACCCTGCTTTAATGACTTGTTGGCTAAGAATTTAACAACTAATGCAATTATCTTTTAAAAATTCTGGATGGTAAATATTATAATAATGATTCATAAATGAAGAAATTCTGGCTGCAACTGTTAATAATGGTGACCAAGCCCACATAGCTAGGGAGCACTGGATGTAGCATTCAAAGCCCACTCTGTGTGATCACAAAACAATCTGACCATTTTCATTCTCGGTACAATGCTCCTTCCTCCCTTCAAACATCCAGGAGGAGAAAAAATATGAATGAGTGATTCTGAATTATTTATAGACTAAAAGGAATGACAAATAATAGGATGAAACAATTTAAATTTGGAGTGAAAATAGCATGAAACAATGGAGGGATGTGAATACTAACTTAAAGGTGCACATATAAACGTTTTAAAAATGACAGACTTTACCAAAATCAAAGGGAATATAAGTAAATTTAATGTAAATGAAAAGTATACATGAAAAATGCAATATAGTGCTGTGGAGGTGGAAAATACAGTAAATATCATGACTTTAGGGAATAGTGGATAAATTCATGAAAGAAGGGGTCATGATGGAAAAATCAGGTGCACTATATAGAAGAAAGAAATTGTGCATTTTAAGTAAAATCAAAGGTTGAAAACTCATGGCATGTCCTGAGAAGCAAGTACTATGTATATTTGGAAATGAAGGTTTAGGGGGTATCCAGAAGATTGACAAAACAGTAGAAAGATTAGGTCTAAATATTCCAAGGAATAGGATACGCTCTGGAATTTGTTCTGTATTATTAAGTGCTTTTGTGCAAATAAATGACTGGAAGGCTGAAATAGAGAAACAGCTGGGCCTTCAGTGACCAGTGGCAGAATAGAGTCTTGGTCTGAGTGAGAAGAAATGGGTGCATAAAATGAGCAGTGGGTGCCACAAAGGGGAAATGGAATCACATATTTTGAGAAAACAGAGTGTCTTAGTCTGTTTGGGCTGCTATCACTAAGTGTTATAAACTGGGTGGTTTATAAAGAGCAAATTTATTTTTCACAGTTATGGAGGTTGGAAAGCCCAAGAGAAGGGCACTGGTAGATTCAATATCTGCTGAGGGCCCATTGCCCTGCTCATACATGGCTCTTCCTCAGTCTGTCCCCACATCATGGCAGAAGCCGCAAACAAGTTCCCTGGAATCTCTCTTATATAAGGACACTAATCCCATTCATGAGAGCTCTGCCCTCAAAACCTAATCATTTTCCAAAGGCCCCACCTCTTAGCACTATCACACTGGGGATCAGGCTTCAACATATGAATTTAGAGGACACAAAGATTCATGCCATAGAAGGGAGTCAATGAATTTTTGTTTCTTTTTTTAAATTTTGTTTTGTTATGATATGTTTGAATACTGCATGTATATGGGAGAATGGGAAGAGGACCAAAGACACAATCTTGAGATGTATGCTAAAGACACGAATAAAAAAAAAAGCCATCATTAAGAAAGTAGAAGAAAGAATTACATTAGTGATGAGATGAACCAGAACAACAATCTCAATTGGAAAAATGCTATATCACTTTTCCAAATTTCAGTCCTTCTAGTAAAACAATTATATTTTCAACAATATCACCTGAACTTTTATGTAGTTAATGTTTTCTTCATGTAATTTCTATTTTTACATATTTTTAAATGGACTTTTTATCATTACTCTGAATGGAATGCTAATAATTTTCTAGTTTCCATTAAAACAGGTATACAGTTGTTTTGTCACAAAAAAGACAGTGATTTTAAAAGATATTGAAAAAAACTCAGGCAAACATTTCTCCATATGTGGGAAAGGCACTCAGGGGACACAGCTATGCCATAGGTGGAAAGAAACCCTTCCTGGTTTTCAGGTCTTGCTCCTTTTGATGACACCTGATCTGTGTGAGATCCCATCAAGCCTGCAAAAAGTTCACTCTGACATTCTCACAGTTGCGGATGCTACTCTTCAATTATCTTCCAACTCTCTTGGGGACACTGGCTTTCTGTCTTTTAGAATAGTCACTTTGGCAAGTCAGTGATTACCACACCGAGGACACTGGGAGATTTTCCCTTACATGCAAAATATCCATATTTAACAATTCCCTAGGATTCTCAGGCAGGATTCAGGACTCTCTGAATCTCTTCATAAAATAACTTAAAATTTGTCCTGTATATCACAAAGTGACACATAAATAAAACTGTTGTCTAAACTTGATAAAATATGCAAACTCAGAGAAACAGACAGAGGAGAGATAGAGAGATAGAGAGAGAGAGAGAGAGAGAGAGAGAGAGAGAGAGAGAGAGAGAGAGAGAGAGCTGTTGCTGCATTTGAATTACTTTCTGCAACTTAACTCATCTGAATATGATAAATGATAGAATTTGTGGGTATCTAAATTAGATTATGAATTGACATAGTTATGCTGTGATTTGTCAGTCAGCAGGCTGATTTAAATTATATTTTATGTAAGTTTTTAGAAGAACACCTGTTTCCATTAGAAAACTAAATCAAGTTTGCCTCGGTAGCACATCCTAGGACAGCCCTGTGAAAACTGTATTTTAGTTGATGTTGCCATGCCTGTCCTGTCCTCTATAGTTAATGAATTAAAATGGAATATTCATTTTTCTGTCTTATACACTTCTTTTTATAGTTTTCTCAAGGGCACTCTAAGAGCACTAAGGATCAGTATTGGAATACCAGTATTATATCATTAGAACATGTTCCTCAGAGAATCTCAACAGGCCATGAATATTATCAAGTGTCCTTGAGTCAGTCATCTCATACAAATGAATTTGAGATTAATGTGCCACTACTTTCCCAATTAGTGTAGATAATCAAGAATTGATTGCAAAATTATGTGAACAGAAATCTATTTTTTTTTATAGGACAACTGCAAATAGTTTTTATTTTATAATTTCTATCACTGGAGAATATTGTTTGTACCTTTTTATCATTTATTTTTCTTTTTAATGGTTTTGTTCATCACCTCCACAGAAATTTGACCTTGGCTACATCCACCTGCCATTGTTATCTGTGCTAAACTCAAGTAAGAAATAGAATCAAAAGCTGCACTATAAAAAAGGCAGTGAACTGTAAATTTCTCCTATCATTTGATGGAGACCTCTCTTGCTGTGAAACTGACCTTCTTTTTCTCCATTAAAAACTCTATTATAATGTTCCTTAAAGAACTTCCAAAGCATTTAATCTATAGTAGCTATGAGTTTGTTATAATGTAAAGTAGGATAACTAATATTGCATTGATTTTTATTACTGCTTTTGACATTCCTAAAACCCTAAATATTTGACTTTTGTAAGTTTGCTATAAAATACCTAATTTATATGAGCCAGGGTACCATTTTATATTGAATTGCATCTCTTTAATTGAAACTCATAGGAAGTAATAATTTTAAAAAGTTTATTAATCTGTAGTATTGCAATTGGCATCAAATAATTCATTTATGTACACCTAGTTTCTTCTGTTTTCATCTATCCCACAGATGATTGTCTGGGTGAGCATTATAAAACCACTTGGATTCTGAATTGAATGTCACGGTTTTGTGTGTTACAAAAATAACACCTGAGTACTTCTATGTGTGTGTGTTTATCTCTGCATATGTGAGTATATATGTGCATATGTGAGTGCATGTGTATAACTTCATGTGTGCATGTATCTGAGTGTGAGTGTATATATCTCAGCATTTGAGTGTGTGCATCTCTGTGAGTGTGAGAGTGTGTAAACTTGTGTGTTTCTGTGTATATGTGTATATGTCTCCTCATGTGTGAGTGTGTGCATATCTGCATGAATGTGTGTGTATCTTTGCCTTTGTGTGAGAGTTTATCAGCATGTGTGAATGTACCTATCTGCATATGTATGTGAATATGAGTGTACATACCTGTAACTGTAAAGGTGTGTGTGTGTGTGTGTGTGTGTGTGTGTGTGTGTGTGTGTGTGTGAGGGTGTATCTTCTTCAGCTAGCTTTAAGAATGTACTGTGTTCTCTGATTCCTGTTCTGGTTTCCATTCTCTTCAGCATACCTGTATCAATTTCTGGCTCTATACATGCATTTAGCCTATTTGGGCTTTAGTTTTCTTATCTAAGAAATGAAGACAGTTGATTTAAACAAGCTCTAACTTCTCTTCCCCTCTAAAATCTGTAATTTCATGATTTAGGTTTCATTATTATATTCTATTCCTTTCTCATTCTTGTTCTTGGATGTTTTTATCCTTCTCACAAGATTCTTGACTATCTTGCAAATACAGTCATAGAAAGCATAGACATTAATTTTTTAATCTGCTAAGTAAAGGTAATGGTGCATAAATAAGGTTATATTTTTACAACTTCTTATTTTAAAGTTTGTTTGAAAGTAGATTATTAACATATTGCTAGCTACTTGAACGAGGAAAGGCAGAAGCTGATGATAAAACATTCTCATTAAAGTGGGATTTCATTTTACTCTGAATGTCAAGTGTATAGATTCAGGCTTAGAGTAAATCTGGGCCCTTTGGCAGTGGCAGTATCTATGACTTTGCTCATCCCTCTGGACTCTTTTTCTTTTCTACTCTGTACTGTTATTTATTTCCTAACAACTTCACATAGCCTAATTATAAGCCCCAAAAGATATGAATCATGTCCATATTTTAATTAAAGCTTTCAGTAAATTCTGGATGCTTCTGTAGAATAGCAATCATCCAAAAATAATATAAAGTATGTCAGTCAATTAACTTTAAACTTTTTAATCTTTAAAACTTTGTTGATTAGCATTTTTTTATTTGAAGGAATTCCATTTGCTGGTTACCAAAATCTTGTAAAATCTTGGTTTAATTTAGACTCCATTATTTTGGCTCTGTTTTTTCTTAACAGGCCTGCAAATTCAGTCTGTCTGATATCTTTAGATATCTTTTCAATTTCTTTCTAGCAAGTATTCACAGTAATGGTACTGGATTACAAAACTTAGGGCAACCCTTGTATTAGTCAAAGTTCTCTAGAGAGACAGATCCAATAGGAAACGTGCAGTGATGGATGCATGAAAAAGGATTTATTTGCGGAATTGGCTCACATAATTATGGACTCCAGGGAAGCCAGTAGCATGGCTCTGCTTAAACCCAGCAGCCTCAGAATCAGGGAATTCAATGGTGTTACTTAGTTTCAGGTGAAAGACCTGAGAACTTCAGTGGAGGGGATGGGGGGTAACAAATGACAGATGTGACACCCGTGCAAGTTACAAAATTCCAGGGGTCAGAAAACCTGAAACTCAGGTGTCCAAGGGCAGGAGAAAAAAGAGTGTTTCTGCTCCAGACAGAAAGTGAGAGATAGGTGATAGAGAGAGAGGGATGCAGGAAGGAGGGAGAGAGAGGGAAGAGAGAGTTTGCTTATCTTTTGCCTTTTTGTTCAATCATCAGTTGATTGGCTATTGCCCACTTATTCTGAGGGCAGATCTTCCTCATTCAGCTCACTGACTTACATCTCCTTCAATCTCCTTGGGAAACGCTCTCACAAACATACTCCCAAATATAATGCTTTACTAGCTCTCGAGATATCTCTTAATCCATTCAAGTTGATACCTAAAACTAACCTTCATATTCCCCCATTCCCATTTTCTGGAATGTCTTTCCCGATCATGGTAATCTAATGCTATCTCACATATATCTGGGGGCAAAAAAGGTCTTTCTTTTACAAAGTTAGCTTGCATTATTGGTTTTAATGATTCTCAGGTAGGCCACATCAAAGAGGACACGACTTCACAAGAACAACACATATTAAAATACAAGCTCCTTGTTAGGAGAGAGACTTTTGTCAGTGTAATTTACTGATATTTACCAAAACTCTAGAGCAGAGCTTACCCGTTTCAGGCACTTGATATATAAGGGTTTGGTAACCTGATATTATTCCATCAATTGATCAATTGCCTTAAATCTTTGGTTCCTATGGGGCCGTAGTATGTGCCTTAGAGACAATAGGCTATAGCACAAGGACTGGTGTTTGCCAACCCACTATGAAGTATCCTTACTTGGACCCACAACAGTTATACTTAGCAAGCTACATAATTTGGAATGTGTTATACATGAAGTGCTCTAATTTCTTGTTTTGGGGGTTGAATTACAAATAAATTAATTATTTAATAACCCAACCACTTAAATTAGCATAAGAAATAATTTATAATAATGACTCTAAGCTGTCTGGTAGAAGTGAAAATTTGGGTCTGAACTTCAGAAAAAAAGCAGAATCAATTATTTGAGCAATATCAAGACTCTTTCCATTTCTTGGTTCTCTATCTTCTTTGTGCCTGTTCTGTTATGTCTCTCTGTGTACCTATCCTTCCCCTTCCAAGTTATGTTCCATAGGAGTGTTCATTGGCAAGAGCAGTTCTAGAAGCTTTTTATCCTATAGCTTTAGCTGTTTGATATTTTCTCCTGTTACCCTAGGCTCATTCAGACATTTTAATTCTCAAGGTATACTTTTCAACAAGCTAAAAATATAATTTTCATAGAAATATAAGATAAACTCAAGTCAAAATGTATTAAACTTCTTAATAAGAAAAACAAAATGATTGTAAGATTACTTTAAAAAGTGTGAGAAAAAACAAAGTGTTCCTTATTGCAGGAAGATAAAATGTTAAATAAAATTTATAAATCACATGCCAAACTGGTCGATGTTCTACTTGACAATAAAAATAAATAAAAAATTGGGGTAAAATCTTTAGCATGTTTGAATCCCTATGGCATCTCAAAATTCATTTGCATTCCTTACTGACATGGAGATCTCCAGGACCACAGTTAAATAGCAATAGTAAATAAAGTAAAATGTATATAACCCTAGAATATTAGAGAATTCTTGGTTACTTCTGTGAGACAACAGAAGAGTGTCATTTTAAAAAAATGCAGTCATTGTTTACCTATATTTAAGTTGTAGATTTCATACCTACTTTGTGAAAGTTAAATAAGAACATGAATATCACAGGTTTGTTACAAAATAAACTTACAATATGGGCATTTACTATATTTATTAATACTGTATTATGAAAATGCAATCTCTAAGCTTCTGTTTATTCAGAGAAATTTGACCTATGTTAGCCAGCATTGGATGTTGGCATTACCAAAGTTTATCCATTAGACCTTACTAACGTTTACCAACATCCAGCATTCTCCTACTTCCGATTATGCCATAGAATTAAGGTATTCCATTGAGAACTTTATTTTTAGTTTATTCTAAAATTTGAGTATAAAATATAGCTCTATTTTACATTAGAAGGAAAACAAATAATAGTAATATTGACAGAAAGCATTTATCACTGAATTACTAATGAAATTTTAGCCTTGCACTTAAATTTGAAAAAAAAAAATCAATTACAATGCTGCTATATTCAAATTTATTCTTAAAAAACCAGTGATTTTTGTTTGTTCTATAAAATTTAATTAATTGTTGATTTTGAAGCAGACTTTACAAAGAAGTAATGAGAGTGAAATTTTTTTATTTTTATTTTTTTATTTTATTATGTTATTGTGGGGTACAGTTAGGGGTTAGGCATACAAAAATATTTCGTTCAGGTACCCTTGTTGATAAGAGGTGTCTCCCCATCCTCAGATAGATACCCACCACCATTAATCCCATCC
>CAUYQG010086256.1:0-44562 GCA_963574415.1 Tarsius wallacei
CTACCTATCACCATACAAAAAATAAACTCTAAATGGATCAAAGACCTAATCATAAAACCTCAAACTGTAAGAATCTTAGAAAATGCAGGAGACATCTTTATGGAAATTGGAACTGGCAACCAATTCCCGATCAAAACCCCAAGTGCCCATGCCATAAGAGATAAGATAGATAGGTGGGATTTCATCAAACCAAAAAGCTTCTGCAAAGCCAGAGAAACCATCAAGAGAGCAGGGAGACAGCCCATGGACTGGGAAAAAATATTGGCCAACTGTATATCCAACAAAGGTCTAACATCTAAGATCTACAAGGAACTCAAACGTGCTGAAAAGAAAAAAAACAAACAGCCCCATTACAAAGGGCAAAAGATATGAATCGACACTTCCCAAAAGAAGACATATGAGCAGCCACCAGATATGTGAAAAAATACCTCACTAATCATCAAAGAAAAGCAAATTAAATACTGAGATACCACCTAACTCCGGTCAGGATGGCCATCATTAATAACTCAAAAAACAACAGATGTCAGAAAGGATGCAGGGAAAAGGGAACATTTCTACACTGTTGGTGGGAGTGTAAACTAGTACAACCTCTGTGAAAAACAATGTGGTGATTCCTAAAAGATCTAAAAATTGACCTCCCATATAACTCAGCAATCCCCCTTCTGAGAATATACCTGAAGGAACTCAAATCATTCTACAAAAAAGATATCTGCACACGCATGTTTATTGCAGCACTATTCACAATAGCAAACACATGGAACCAACCGTGCTACCCATCAAAAGTAGACTGGATTTCAAAAACATGGTACATATACACGATAGACTATTACACAGCCATAACGAAAGACAAAATGATGAACTTCACAGCAACTTGGACAGACTTAGAATCTGTAACACTCAGTGAACTATCACAGAAACAAAGAGCTGAGTGCCACATGTTCTCACTCATAAGCAGACCCTGAACAATGATCATAATACTATAAGAAAGGGATTGGCAGGAGTGGGAAACTGACAGGGGAGGGAGTAGGGGGAGGGGCACACTTCATCAATAAGGGTACCTGACCTCAAGCCAGGTGACGCAGGGACCAAAGTGAGGCCCAAACTTTACCTGTACAATGACCATTTGTTTACCTAACCCTGAATTGTACCTCACATCTTTAAAATAAAAAAAAAATAATAAAATATTAAGCTAGATAAATAATTGCCATATTTTGGAAGAAAATTCAACAAACATCATTGGCAAAGGCATTTAGGAGAAATATACAAGCTCCAGTTCAGAAATTATAGCCTCCCTGGATAAAAAGTAGATACTTTTTATTTCTCTCTGGTTTAAAGACAAAGGGGACTAAATAAAAAACTAAAGTAAAACAAATAAAAAACTGAGCAGTCGCTCATCTACTTAGTAGATGTTACTTTAATTATTAATATTTTTATCATAAAAACTTTCACATTTTGGGGGGAGTGATTAAAAAAAGTCTGGGGCCGGGCACGATGGCTCAAGCCTGTAATCCCAGCACTTTGGGAGGCCAAGGTGGGAAGATTGCTTGAGCCCAGGAGTCGGAGGCCAGCCTGGACAGCATAGCAAGACCTCATCTCTACAAAAAATTTTTTACAAGTTAGCCACGCAGGAGGATGAGCCTGTGGTGAGCCACCATCATCGTGATCATGCCATTGCACTCCCACTTGGGTGGCAGAGTGAGACCCCCAACTCAAAAAAAAAAAAAAAAGTCCTGTAATAGACAATGGGAATTATTGTACAGCACTGTGAATGTACGTAATGCCAGTGAACTGTATTTACACCATAAAAATCATTAAAATGGCAAGTTTTATGTTATGTATATGTTGCCACAATAAAAGATAATTTTACAAAAAAAGAAAATAGTAAAATAAACCCCCATGGATCTATTGCCCATCTTCAACAATTAATCCACAGCTAATCTTATTACATTTTTGTCCTTAATCCCTCCAACGCTTGCCGAATTATTTTGAAATGAATTTCAAACGGTGCATCATTTCATCCATAATTATTTCCAGTATGTTTCTCTAAAAGATAACAATTCTTTATTTAAAAACATAACTATGATCAGCTCTAAAACTAACAATGATAGTTTCTTAATATCATCATATATTCTATGTGTTCTCACTTCTCCTTTGCCATAATGTTTGTTGATTTGGTTATGCTTGAAATGGGATTCTAAGAAGGTCACATTGCATTTGGTTGTTTTGTCTCTTGTCACTTTTAATCTATAGATCTCCCTCCCTTTTTATTTTATTTGCAGTTTAACCAATGAACAAATTGGACTGCTTGTCTTGCATTTTGAATTTTGCTGATTGCATCCTCACAGGATTATTTAACATGCTCCCTTATTCCCAGTGTCCCTTGAAAACTAATAATTAAATCTAGAGGCCTGAGCAGATTCAAGGTGGATATTTTTAGTAAGAACACAAAGATATGTTGTAAATTCCATCATGAAGCTTGTAATATTTGGTTGTCTCTTTTTGTCATGTTAAGATTGATCCGTGGGTTTAGATGTTATCAGTCATAGCCACTCCTTAGAGAGCTCTTTACCTAATGGTCTTAGCAGTCATTAATAATATTGCTTAGATTCATGACTTCCTTAGAGGTTGCAAATGGCAGATTTTAATTCTTTCATTCTTTCTTCTTTGGTTATCTGTAATGCATCAGTAAAGACTCTACCTCATCAACTATTTGGTTCCACTAAAGTGGAATAGCAAAAAAGGTATGATAAATATTTGATTTAGAGGCAGCAAGAGTACTTTCCCCTAAGTTCCCAATCTGACTTGTCCACTAGTACAAATGAGCCAGGCCCTAAGTATTCCCAGAAATACTTGAAAGGAGATAAGTCTTGGGGAGATGAGTTACTGGGGTTCCTGCTCCAACATGGAAAATGCCCTAGTAAAATTTAAATCGTTACTGTGAAAATGACCCATCTGAAGCTGAATATGGCGGCTCATGCCTGTAATTCCAGTATTTTGGGAGGGTGAGGTAGGAGGATCGACCGAGCCCGGGAGTTCAAGATCAGCCTAGGCAACATAGTGAGACCCTGTCTGTACCAAAAAAATCAAAAAATTAGCCAAGTCTGGTGGTGTGTGCCTGTAGTCCTAGCTACTCGGGAGGCTGAGGCGGAAGGATTGCCTGAGTTCAAGAGGCTGAGGCTTTGGTGACACGTGATTGTGCCACTACACTCCAATCTGATTGACAAAGACTTCAACGCAAAAAAAAAAAAAGTGAGCCAACTGATACCCTTAAGTTCCTAAGGCATAAGAAATTCAGGTTACCTTGGGTTTTAGAATATTATCAAATTTAGTATTAAGTTAGACTAGGAAAATTACTAAGATAGTTGAAGTAAAAAATGCTATATTATCCCTTGCTCAAATGTTATACCAAACAGCACCAGACGAATTAAAGAGTTAAATATAAGAGATAAAACCAAAGAAGCTTAGGAAACTTATGAATATTAATTTGACTTTGTAATAAAATTTCTAAGCATAACAACAAAGGGGGAAAAAACTACACTAAAAAAATTGATTTTTTTTCTGATTTTACACAAATTGTAATAAGTCAATTCTAACATGAAAGATAAATGACAACCTGGAAAAAACTGACAAAAAAACATTCTTTGTAGATAAGAAGCTCTTACCGGCCAGTCCATTCATAGTAAAATAGAGGAAAGTATGAAGAAATACATGTAAATTAAAACTCAGTAAAATTCTACTTTTTTCCTTTAAAATCAACACTAAATTTCTCTAATATTAAAGCTTAGCATTGGATAGAATTTCTATCGAAGAGATAAACATGGAAGTATATCAAGATTTGTACACAAAGCTGCTCCTGATAGGGTTAGAAAAGTTGAAAACAATTTAAATAAATAATGTGTAGCTATGAGATAAAAAATTAAGGCTGGGAGGGATGGCTCACACCTATAATCTCAGTACTTTGGAAGGCCAAGGCAGGAGAATCACTTGAGCCCAGGAATTCAAGGCCAGCCTGTGCTACATAGCAAGACCTCATCTCTACAGAAAATTTAAAAATTAGCTAGGTGTGGTAGTGTGCATCTGTAGTCCCAACTACTCAGGAGACTGAGGAAGGAGGATTCTTTGAGCTCAGGAATCCAGGGCTGCAGTGAGTTGTGACCATGTCACTACACTTCAGTCTGAGGGACAGAGCAAGAACTTGACTCAAAAAAAAAAAGAAAGAAAGTTCATATAGCTAATAAAAATTTTCTAAAACTATTTGAAGACATGAAAATCCTTCACTATATAATACTAAGAAGGAAAAAATAAGGTTCAAAATTATTTTTATAGTGTAAGTCCAGTTTCATATATAAACCAATATAAATACATATAATATTCATATTTAGTTCACACAAATATATATAAACATATTTTATATAAACATATGCATCTATATAAATGCAAATATATATCCCCATATATAATGTGTGTATGTGAAATATGAGTGTGTGAAAGTGATTGGGCACTTTCTAAGAGTGATAAGTTTAAGGGGTTTTTTTCCTTTATAAATTTGCTTTTAGTTGTGATACTTTTTTTTTTTTTTGAGTTGGAGTCTCATTCCATCGCCCAGACTAGAGTGCAGTGGCACACTCATGGCCACTCCAGCATCGACCTGCTGGGCTCAGGCAATCCTTCTACCTCAGCCTTCCAAGTAGCAGGAACTACAGGTGCGCTACCACGCCTGGCTAATTTTTTGATTTATTGTAAAGATGAGGTCTCGCCAAGTTGCCCAGGCTGTTCTCAAACCCATGGGCTCAGGCAATCCTCTCACCTCGGCCTCCCCAAGTACTGGGATTACAGACTTGAGCCACCACGCCTGGTCAGTTATGATAATCTAATGAAACATTATTTTATAACTTAAAGTCAAATAAAAATGTTGTTTTAAAAGAAATTTCTTATTTGATTCACTCACCTGCTTCATCTATGTATGTTTACTTCATCACCATCAATTTGCTAAACATTTTCTTATTTATTTTTTTTTTTTTTGTCGGAGTTCCACTCTACGGCCCTGGCTGGAGTACAGTGGCACACTCACGGGCACTGCAGCCTCGATCTGCTAGGCTCAGGCGATCCTTCCACCTCAGCCTTCAAGTGGCTAAAACTACAGATGAGCTCCAACACACCCAGCTAATTTTTTTATTTATTGTAGAGATGAGATCTTGCCAAGTTGCTCAGGCTGGTCTCGAACACCTGAGCTCAGGCAATTCTCTTACCTCGGCCTCCCAAAGTACTGGGATTACAGACATGAGCCACCGCGCCCAGCAATTTTATAAACATTTTCCATTGTGTGCCAGGCACTGTCAATACTGAGAGCCATGGAGAAGAGGGCTTGGCAAATATACAATATCAAATAAGATTCTGACCCTGTCTCCAATGTGTCTTATAAAAGTATGACAGGAAAATCATTCTCGAGTGGCAAACATCAATCTATACAAAACAAGTACGGCGCCTTGTTCTAGGGGCTCTGAGAGAAGGATAAACTAGGAGCTCTCATAAACTCAAAAACTCTTTTTTTGCCTCAGTGTAAGGGCTTATTTAAATATATGATTTGAAGAACAACTATCTGTACAGTATGGGTTCCCTTGCAAAAGCAACGTGTAGACAGAATGCAAAAAATTCAACCTTGTTAATATTTAAAATAATCGTGCCATTCAACACCATTTTTTGTGGCTGTATAGTCCTGGTTTTCTCTTAAGTCATCTCTACCTTCTTAGCACCAAGGGTTGCAATAGTTCAAGATTTCCCCATTAAACATGAGAAATAATCACCAGCTGTGCTTGTCTTTCTCAGCTCCTCTGCACTGTTCCACATCAGATAGCACCGGGTCCCACTCCAAACCAACCTTGGAGGTTTTGCTCCATGAGTTCTGTGGGCAGAGTTAATGGAGCTATCACTTGCTCTTGTCTGCAAACAGGGAATGATGGATGACTATCTGCCGAGTGTATTACACTTCAGTCCAAAACAGTTGTTCCTTAGCATGCATAAGAACGAGTTAGATTTCTCCACTTCTTTATTCACCTCCTAAAAGACTCTGTCCTCTCTTCCCTTCTAATAATATTCACCAATGTAACTTACACGTTCCTTGGTGTCAACACACATATAGAGTTTGTTTAACACAGTGAACCCATTTACTCATTCTACAAACATTGAAAACTCATAAAAGTAGGAAAGCTCTATGCTAGAAATTAGAGAGACAAAAGGAATAAAACATAGTTCTGGTACTTGGGAGTTCATGATATAGTAGGAGAGACAGATATTAAAACAAAACACTGAAATAAAATACTATAGATATTCTACTAAACAAAATTTACAGAGTAATACTTATAAACCCCTCTTACTGAGAACTTGCTATATAGGTACTGTGGTAAATACTTTATGGGCATTAAAAGTAGTCAACCCTTATAATATGCCTAAGAACTTAAACCAACATACCTTCCTGATCTTGTGCTAAACAATTCTGGAAAAATGTTTTCCTGTTCATATGCTGAAAATAGTAAGATCAAACAAAAGGAAGTACTTTCATTCCATGAAATATTTGCTCCTGGAAGTTATGACTGCAAACTGACAAAAAGAGATTACCCATCATGAGAAAACTTACTCTTCAAAACTTGCTTTCAGACTTTTACCTTGCTATGTCCACCAATCAGAAGTTGTTTTATCATAAGCACTGCCAATCCCAATCAATTCCCTGCCTTGGAAGACCCACCTTATAGCACACAGATCAGGCTCTAACACACCATAAAAATTCTCCCCTCATTTCCCCTTTTTGAGCTAGAAAGACTCAATGAAGTTGGTCTTCTCCCTTCCTTCAGTAGGCCCAGCAAACAGCTTCACTGCATTAGTAGGTTTTCCTGTGATCTTTTGAGAGATAATAATCAACAACACAAATGACCGTCACCATTTCACATTTGTACCAAGATTTCTGCAACTTTAGCCGAAGCCTTATATGTCTGTCCATCTCTGGTGGGTTAAAAGAAGAAGTGATATTTTATTGAGAAGTGTGTGAAGGAAAAGCACAGCAGAGGTTTGGGGGGTTTTTAAAGACACATAAGGTATTCATTCAGTTGTCAAGAGAGGAAAGGGTACTCATGTGCAAAGAGTCAGAGACATGGATTTGGAAGGTACATTAAGAAAAATTTAATATTCCAGAAAATAGTGAGAACTGAGTACACCGTGGGGTGAGTGCTAGGAGCATCTATTTCATGTGGAGGAGATAGAAGCTTTAGGGTTTGATCATTAATGAAATGTTATGGTAAAGAGAAGAGTTTGGCATGATGCTAGTTTTCTTGTTTAGGTGAACGAAATCAAAGTCACACCCAAAGACGGAGAAACTCAAGGAGAAAATCTGTTTTGAAAAAACAGAATAGATGTGTTAAGGTTTAGATCTATTTTCAGACATACTGAGTTTTTAAGTACCTGTGGAATAACTGGTTAGAAAATTAGATAATGTTGGGGTCTCTGAGAAGTTCCACAAATAGCAACCTTTTTTCTTTGACCAAATGAAGAAATAAAAGGTAGAGCAAGACTAACGAGCGACTGAAATATCACCTTTTCTGCCAAGGCCAAGAAGGAAGATATGGCTTTAGGATTTTTGGCCTAATGGGCCTTCTGATAGACTATACAAATGTCCGGGCACACCAACCCTTCCACTGGCACTAGAGTGAAGGTCCACGTGTCAGGCAAAGGAGCTTAGAAGGAGCAGTCACAAATAAGTGAGAAAAGCCAACCAGGTGTCATGTCACCTCTATGTCTAGCCAGTTGGGAGGCTGAGGCAGGAGAATCACTTGAGCCCAGGAGTTCAAGACTGTTGTATATGATCTCTCCTGTGAATAGCCACTGTACTCCTGCCTGGGCAACATAGTGAGACCTCATATCTAAAATAAGACAGAAAAAATAAAGTCAAGAAAAAAATGTTATCATAGAAACCAAAACAGGAAGACATTCAGAAGGAAGGAGAACACCAACCAAGAAGAGGCCTGAGAAAGCACAGTGGAATTGGACATTCAGGACATCACAAGATGAGAGCAGAGGACTGAGGGTTGAAAAGCATGGTATTCTCCTAATCTCAATGGCTGTTGAGGTCCTGCAAAAAACTGGGCCTCGCTTTAGTGAAATATACGAGTGAGGCTCTTGGCTAATTCTCACATTCTCTCACACATTGCATCTTCTCACAACAGAAAATTGGTAAGAAATGTATTGTCCGCTCTCTTTTCCTTGTTTGGTGGATAAGTCCAGATGATTTAAAAGATTTGGCACAGCTACTTCTAAAGTTCCAAGAATTTGTGAGTATAATTGTGAATGAATGATACCATTGAAGAAAAGTTCCCAAAAGTACATCCAGAAGAGACAGAGTCATGGGGCCTCCTTTGAGAAAGATGCTATTTAGAGAAGACTCTAATCCTCACATTCTTTTTGTTCAAAGGCATGTGCCTTCTCATTGCTACCTTGAAAAAGTTATCTTTAGCTTGGCATGCAAGTACCACTCTGATCAGACTCTGGTCTAATTCTACTTCCTCCTACATGCCCTCATTAATCCTGGGATCAAACCCAAGAGTCAGCAAACTTCAGTCAGTGGCCAGTTGAACTTCAAACTGCTTTTGCAAATAAAGTTATATTGCAACCACAGCCACATTCATTTATTTAGGTATTATATTGCAACAAATCCCATGGGACCTGCAAAATTGCAATATTTGCTGCTGAGCCTTTAGGGAAAAAATTCGCTGACCCATGTGATCTAGCCTATTCCTTCTCAAATATACCCTTCAATTCCCTACTTTTCTACTTTTTGCTTATTCTGTTCTCGCTTTTCAGAATGGCCTTCAAATGCTACATCTTCTTTCATAACTAACTTCTTGAGATGTCATTTCGTCCAGAGAGTGCCCGGAGGTCCCATGCTGGAAGGCATTTCTGCTGTCTCTGAATTCCCGTAATACCTCAAGTGTCTGGCATTTGTTGGGAGATCAACAAGCAATTGCTAAATGAATGATGGGGAGAGTCTATTCATGTTTTGGTCCAACTCTTGTTTTAGTTATACACCTATCTCCAGCTCCTCTATCCGGAAGATAGACTGGAGGTCTCATACTTCTCAAAGCACTTAATTTGGAACCTTGAAAACTGTAAGCAAATAATAAGCATTTATTGAATAACAGGCTCGGGGGTAGGAAGGAGGTAAAGCATGAATTGATCAGTTAGTGGAAAGAATATTTTAGGGGTTCCCAACATTCCAAGTTTTGTCCAGATAGATATTCTAAATATCTAAAGTAAACACAGTTTCTGAAATCTTTGCACGACCTCACATCATTAGCTTATATATAGATTTCTACCATAGAAACACTGCCTGCTTTTTCTTTTGTTCTCCAATATTTGAAATGGCTGTGCAGGAATCATGTGACAGAGAAATGGGAATTAATATTTGGAAGCTTAACATTCACAAGCAAGTTGAAGAATCCTGAGAGATATGAAACATGCCATCTCCTCGTGGATCATGGACAAAACAAAACCAAACTCCCTCTGGTTTGGATATAAATAAATACTCAGATCTCAATTGTTTTACTTTTTAAATTGTAAAGTATACATAAAATTAACCGTTTTAAAGTGTACAGTTCAGTGGCCTTAAGTATATTCACATCATTGTGCAACCATCACCACCATCCACCAGAACTTTTTCATCTTCTTGAACCGAAAAACTTAAGTTCAACACTTAATTTGCCCATTTGGAATCTGGATCTTCTCAGATATTATCGTGGGACAGTCTGTGGTCTCATCAGCTCATTAACCCAACTCACTCAGTGACTCTTTCCAAGTATAATTCTAACATAGAAAAATGATTTGGCTGATTGTTTAGAAATAAAGACAATGAAATTTTAGGAGAATTGAGTGTTCAGTCTGCTAGGATCCTGAGGAGATTCAAAAGGTTATAGAGTATTCACTGTCTTCTGATGGGTAGGATCTGGGCTGTTTGCTTTTTGTGAAATACTGAACAGAATTATCAAGAAACATATTTTATCCAAGCATCTGTTCCTTTTTTACACAAAAGATAGAGCGAGCATAAGAGAACTGCCCAGTCCCTAGTTCCACTCATCCACTGTTAACAGATACTCCCATGTGTGAAAACATAATCCCAAGAGGGGATTCTGTATTTTCCATCAGAGCATTTCCAGAAACACAATCTTTTCAGCTAACATGGCAATCGCTGCAGGGTGTCCCACAAGGGGGCTACTCTTCACCTTGTAATGTTTAACGGCTGGAGTTTCTGTAGGGAGATTGATTTACAACCCAAGGTGCCTGGTCCCGGAGGGCCGTTCACTTGCTGTAGCCTTCAAGAATCGTATTTCACAGTCCCAAAGAACCAGCTTAGGTAAACAATAAAATTGAGCACCAGGATTGCCAAGGGAGCAGAAGGTGCTGGGACCCGCAAGCCGGGATTCTGGCTCTGAGGCAGGGTGGCTGTCTCAGGGACATGGCATAGACTCCAGGCCAGACTTCTTGATTGGCAAGTGCTTCCCTTCCAGCTCCTCGCCTTCCTCTGAAAACTCCAGTGGTTAACCGCACTGTAGGCTCCAGTCCCCAATCCAGAAAGGCAGTGTCTGTTACACTGAAGAGCTGGAAAAAGCTTGTTGGAGAAACCAAGTTCAAAGGTTTTCAAGTGCTAAGAATCTGAGGGCAGAACCTGGGCAATTTGCAGCAGTCCAGAGGGAAACAAAGGGGCTTCACCCAGTCCTTACTCCCCTTGCTTCCATGTTAGGGCCTGCTCCTGGGGCTGCTCCTGACTGGAGCATGGCATTTTCCAAAAATTTACCCAAACCACACCAGCTGGTGGAGGCCAAGCAGAGGAAATGCCTGGGGGCGCTCTGAGGGGCTCAAGGGGGCAGCCTGAGCCATGGGAATGATTTCAGTTTAAGCAACAAAGGCCGTTTTGTTTCCTTTATACAATTTTCCCCTTTTAAAGGATTCCACAGCTTTGAAGAAAAAAAAAATTCCCTCTGACGATAAAATAGAGACTTCCAAAGTACAAAGATGGGCAAATTCATACGTAGAGCGCGAGGGCCAGTGATTGGAATCGACATGCTCCTGACACCCGGCCGCTGCCTGTTCTCCACCCACAGCCGGCTTCACAGCATGCCCTTGAACTTCAAAACCCGGGGTGGCCAAGCCATTTACCATGTTCTGGTCTCCATTCTCATTCAGTGTGAACAGCAGGAGAAAATGAAACCTTTGAAAGAGACGAAAAGAAACGATCTGGCTGTGGACATCCTGGAAATCAATGGCTGACCCAGAAGGGTCACAAACAAGCCTGCCTCCAGATCCCAAGCCTCTGAGTCATTTTCACCCGCCAGGAGCCCTTGGCGGACTTTCATCTTTGTGGTTCCTGCTTATTCGCGGTGCATAAAGGTGACTAGGGAAATCCTGATGCCAATTTTCCCCAAATTACTCCTACACCCAGAGCCCCCCAAGAGCACTGAGATTTCGGTACCTAACTAGGTGCTGTACTTTTATTTATTTATTTATTTATTTTAATTTCAGAATTGTGGGGTACTCATGAGAATTTGGTTGTTTGTTTTGAGTCAGAATCTCACCCTGTGGCCCAGGTTGGAATGCTGTGGCACACTCACGGCCACTGCAGCGTCAACCTGCTTCAGCCTAATGTTTGATTTATTGTAGGGGGTGAGGTCTTGCCAAGTTGCCCAGGCTGGTCTTGAACCCGTGGGCTCAGGCAATCTACTCTCCTCGGCCTCCCAAAGTGCTGGGATTACAGGCTGAGCCACCGAGCCCATGGAGAATTTGTTACATAGAAGAGGCTTAGGTGTCTGATGAGCCCTCTCTGCCCCTGAAAGTATGAGCATGGTACCCAGTGGGTGGTTTTGTATCAATTATCCCACTCCCCTTCCTCCTTTAGCAGTGCCCAGTGTCTGTTGTTTCCATCCTTATGCTCACTGTTTAGTGCCCACTTATGAGTAAGAAAATGCAGTACTCAGTTTTTGTTTCTGTGATAATTCACTTAGAATGATGGTCTCAAGCTGCATCCATGCTGCTGCAAAGGACATGATTTTATTCTTTTTTATGGCTGCATAGTATTCCATCATGTATTTGTACCACATTTTCTTAATCCAGTCCACCTTCAATGGGCATCTGAGTTGGTTCCATGTTTTTGCTATTGTGAATAGTGCTGCAATAAACACATGAGTGAAGGTATCTTTTTGGTAGACCAACTACTGTATTTTTAAACACAGGCTTGTTTTTTTCTTATAATCGAGTGGCCAGGCCCTTGACACAGGGAATTTCTCCCCTCTAAGATGCTCTTCCTGAAGACTTGAGTAAAGGTGGGCTCTCCTGCATAATTAGAATTCAACACCATGGTCAGTTACTGAGAGCAAGGAGGAGACAGTTTACAAGAGCATTGTCCTGTTCTTTCAGAAAACAAAAGTCCCTGGTTCTCTGCACTATATTATTCTCACACTTTTAAGTACCTCCTCCCACCCGGAATTTGAGCAGATGCATTCATTTAGCCAACCAGTAGGAGGCAAAACGTGTCACCCTATGTACTTTTTTCTCCCAAGCATGCAAAAAGATTTAAAACGCCAACACCCAAAGAAGCAATGACGATTTAGTCCAATCCTTTGATTATTTTATGGTTGGAAAGCTGAGATTCTCAGTAGTTCATGATAGAACCCACTTCCCAGCCCTGGATCTTACTTACCCCAGACCCCATGCCCAAAGCAGAGAGACACTAATCCCCAGGTTGCCTGGGACTGTTTCGGTTGATGTAAGTTGTCCCAGCGTTAGTGTCTGTCACTCTCAAAAGTGTCCCAATGAAGACAACAAATGGCATGGCCACATCTTCTAAGGATGTGTGTCCATGGGGCTTGTAACTAAGATAGACAAAGCCAGTGGGGCATGTGTACAGGGCATCCACTCTTGGACTGGGCATTCAGAAAATCCTGACCGTGAGCCCAAACCCTGCCCCGATGCGTGTTCCTCAAATTCTCAAAGACATCCGTGCCCTAAAATAGTTTAACAATTACTAATCCGTTTTACAGCCCCAGCCCCTGGGCACCCGTCCCAGGAGACACTCGGCTGGGCAGCCTCCAACTCTGTCTCCTCCGCCTGCCTTCTCACAGCACGGAACCGTTCCCATGAAACCCAAATCCACCCAAATGGGTTTGGCCCTTGTTGTAGTTTCTGTACTAACTCCCTAGAGCATCTCACTTTGGCAAGATTCTCTTAGGTTTGTTGTGTTTCAGAAGCATGGTGATTAAGAATCACAGAAGGGCAGGGGAGTGGGAAGGGAAGAGAACGGGGAGGAGGGGCAGAGGGAGGCAGAAGGATGAGAGATCGGGAGGAGGAGCAGGAAGAAGAGAAGGGGGAGGAGAAAGTATTGTTAACAACAAGACCCCTGGGACCGTCAGCCATGGGAATGATTTCAGTTTAAGCAACAAAGGCTGTTTTGTTTCCTGCGCTCTCAACTGAGCAGCATTTGGCTGCAACAGAAGAAAGAGGTCCCTGGGGAAAGGCGGGGGCTGGGTATCCAGCTGCCTCCCAAGTCACAATAGGCTGTCGTCTTGTCAGGAGCCCATAAACCAGGCAGAGCTGGGCTTGGTCCGCGCCCGGGGACAGGCCACCGAGGGAGACTTGAGATGCCGCAGATGTCTGGGGTGGTACTGCGGGGGTCTGTCTCTTCTCTCCGAAGCTCTCCCTGGGAGATCCACCCTATTGGAGATCCCGCCTTCTTTCCTGGGGACATGAAATGAAGATTCAGACCACTTGGGGGATTAAAAATCTCAAGGCAACCTGCAGGGGGTGAGAAAGTAATATGAAAGGATGGACCAGACACAGTGGCTCACGCATGTAATTCCAGCATGAGGTAGGAGGATTGCTCGAGCCAGGAGTGGAAGACCAGCCTGGACAACATAGCGTGACCTTGTCTCTACAAAATATCAAAAAACTAGCTGAGCATGGTAGCACAGACCTGTATTTCCAACTACTCAGAGGATGGGAGGCAGAAGGATTGCCTGAGCCTAGGAGGCCGAGGCTGTGGAGGTAAGCTGCGAGTGTGCCATTGCACTCCAGCCCAGCCTGGGTAACAGAGTAAGACACCAACTCACATACAAAAAAAAAAAAGAAAGAAGAAGAGATGGATATTAACTGCAGGACCCTGGAGTTCTGTCTTCCTTCCAAGAGGAAGTACACTATGACCCTCTTGCACCGTCTTCCTTCAAAATGAAAAACTGCACTCATTTAAAAAATGGGGATACAATTTCCCATTTGTATGTGTTGCTGTGGGGATTTGGGACAATATCAATAGAGTGCTCTGCGCCGTGTCTAACACTCTATGCTCAATAAATGGTAGCCCTCGTTAGCGTCATGAAAGGGCTCTGCGTTTGATTACAAAAGAGGTCTGATTTTTTCCGGAAAAAAGTAAATGGCTTCTTAGAAAGAAGCAGCATTGCCACTCAGTCACAGTAAGCCTGTTTTAAAAATTTTGTGCTATTTAGGCAGATATTTGAAGGAACAGTATGCCCCAGTCTCACCCAGAGCCCTTCTAGCACACTCCATTCTGAAAATCAGCATGTCTGAATTTACAAAATAATCTGTATAATGGACCTTGGAAAATGGGCTCATGGTGCCTGCCTTTCACCCACAAACCAGTGGCAGCAATGTAAGGTAAGACCCATGTCAATCAGCCCATGTGCAAGTCCTAGGAGAGAAAAAACTGACGGTGGTCAATGTGAACAGAGAGATTCTCCCTAGAGAAACTCAGGGGTAAAAGAATGGCAGGAGAAGAGAAAATGGAGGAGGATCGGATGGGGGGAGGCAGGTGACCATCTGCCTGTCTTAAACTCGAGGAGTCCAGTCAGATGAAGCAGGTGACCTCAGTTAGAAGTCAGGGCAAAGCATCAGACAATTCCCCTCTCACCCACCACCTCATCTGTTTTGAGATCAAGAGCGTCTGTACCCCAAAACTGAGAGCTGACACTGCCTACTGCCTTTCTGAGCCCCTTCCCTGTCCCCTTTGCTTTTGGCTGTCTGAACAGATCCTGAGCCACCCTCTCTGGAGCACCATTCATTACTGCTCCGAACAGGCTGGGACTTGCTTTCAAAAGGCAGCCGGGCCTGGGGACCATGTTTCACTTCTTGACACCATTAATTGGGTTGTGAGTCAGAGCTGTAATGAAGACAAGTTTTGGTGTCTCCTCCAACTGTCCTGGGAAATGCACATGCACAGGCCCAAAAGCCACAGAGGGAGGGAGAGCCGGACAGATTTGCTTTGTTTATCGGGCCCACATGGTTACCAGATAAATGGTCAGTGCCACGGGACTGCTCTGTGGACAGGCCTACAGTTTTTTCTGCTGCTCCCAGAGGCCCTTAGATGTCAGAGTCTCTCGCCCAGAGTGGCTCATTAGTAACAGGAAGAAGTGAGAGGAGGCAGGAGTGGATTCAAAACAAGCCACAGAAGGAGGCTTAAAGGGCGGAATAAAGCAGGAACTGGTGCATGTGCACACCAGGCCATTGCACACCCAGGAGCAGGACCAACAAGGAGAGTGGAACACAAGCGGCAGTCTGTGTCACTCAGCAAACCGTCAAAGGCCCAAGACTTATCAAAATAAATGGCCCCGACTTATCAATCTCGCAGCAGTCTATTATGCATGCAGTCCTGGATCTGGTCAGTGAGGCAGCATAAACCACGCAGGCTGACAAGTCTATCACCTCAGTGAATTCGAAAGTCCAATTACGTGTACAGGGTTGTTGGCCTCTTAATACCTCTATGCAACTCCATCAGACTTCATTTCATCTCCCTGCCTTTTGGGTTATACATTTGCAGCCCCAGCTGCAATCTCTCTTGGATTTTAAAGTCCCCTGGTCTGGTGTATTGTTTACAACCAGCAGGAGGCTCATCTGTCGTCCTTTGGAGAGGATGCGTTATGATATCATCCGAGGAAGTTACAATGCACGCCACCCTCAGGTTTTCCCTTAAGTCCTCTGCTGCAGAACAAGTTCATAAATCCCAGCTTCTTACAAACCAAACTATAGAAGGCACAAGGTCAGATAAAGACCAGTTTTCTGAACCAAAGGCTGGGAAGCCTCCTCTGAGGGGCAAGAGGAGAGACGGCTGCAGTGCTGTCGGGTGATCTACTCCCAGGCCTGGGCATGTGAGAAGCCTGGAGGCCCAGCTGGGGCAAATGGGCAAACCAGGCCCAAAAGGGTTTGTGTCTTTGAAGCAATATAGCATCCTATTGCCTGGTTTCAATCCAGCTCCACAATTTGTGTCCTTGTGCAAGTTGGCTCATCACTCCCTATCTCCTTTTCATCTTTTGTAAAATGCAGAGGTGAACATGTCTGCCTCCGGGACTAACACAGGATCTATCAGCATCATCTACCTAGAATGATGGCTGGCACAAAGTAAGTGCTCAGCACACATTAGCTTTTGTTATTCATATGACCTCTCCAAGCACTGAATCACATTGAATTTCTCTCCAAGGAAACTGGAAGTTAGTCTCTTCCTTTCACCAAAATGGAATCCTAACCCTGGTAGCTCAGGAAATCTGGACATTTGAGTGGTGGTACCAAAATTACCTGTTGCTCCATCTTCTCACCCGACACCAGATAGGGACTTACGTGTTAGAACATTCTATAGACAATAATACCACACGAGTCACATCGAGCGGCCTTTCACGCTGCTGCCAACCTGGGAATCAGTGAGAGTACTTGAGGCTGGCACCTGTGTTCGTAACTGTGTTGCCTCTGAGAAGTACCAATTAGGTCTTTCCTTGACTCGATGGAGCGGCATGCCGCACAATCTGAGCACGTTATCAGGCAACAAAAAGCTAAGCATTTCCTGTTAACCTCAGTTGCTTATTAAACCTCCCATCTGGAGTGCTGCAATCTACCTTAATAATATGGTTACTTAGCCTCATCCAGTGTGCCCTTGTTCATTAACCAGCATCTCTTCCACGGGAAGTTTCCATCCTGGGAATTTCCAGTGCCAGGACTACTCACTCATCAGAATTAGCGGACGAAGTCCCAACCCCTGGTTGAGTTGTGATGTAGAAATTATTGTCACCAAATGCCATGTGCAAGTGTTAATGGTGTTTTTGTCTAATGCAGTCTAAACTGCGAATATTTCTGGGCTCACTTACTCTGGAAGACAACCCCAGCGCTACACACTGAGATGAACACACTTTGACACAGCACACGGTGCCAGAGTGTAACATTTACAAGGGGAAAATAACTTCAAAGTGAAGGAGACCAAAAAGGCATAATTACCCAAGGCAAACTGTTTTGTTCATTCAGTGATTACAGTGGTTTTAAAGCCTTATAATTTATCATAGCTCAGAACAATTTAAATCTCAGTTGTGCTCTTTTGAGAAACGGAGACACTTCCCTTTCTTTATGCCTTCTGACAGGCTATTCTTTTAATATCATCTTAGTTCTAAGATGGCATAGACTGTACCTTCCCGACGTCACACACAGAAAAAAAGGAAACTGACAGCAACAGACTTTTCCCTTTGCATTCGACTGCAATGCACAAATAACCAGAGAGTATAACAATTCCAAATGGGTGTAATTTCTTTCAGGTTCAAGTATCAGTTTGCTTGTTTTTCTGCTGCTAATCACCTCTTAAACAAACAATTGCTTTATCTATGTACTGTGCCTCATTTCACTTTCAAATTATGTGTGTGTTTTGCTCCTAACAGCTTATTATGATCTATAATTAACAATTTTGCTGAAAGCAGAGCTGTGTATTGAAAAGAGCCCACATGGTATCTGAGAAGTACTTGAAACAGGAGGCCTTTGTTTTCATCACAAATTCGGCAAACAGAAGACACCCCCCCTTCTCTGTTTTGCATTGTCTTTTTCAGAAGTTCAGAGATGCAGAGGCAAAAAATTAAAAGAAAGATTTGGAGCTTTGGCAAGATTTCAATTTGCTACCTTTGAATCTAAATAAACCAGGCATTCTCAAATTCAACCACAATTTAGAATCACCAGGAGAGCTCTTACAGGAATGCAAAGGCCTAACCCCTGACCAATTAAGGCAGAATCTCTGGGGAAGGGACCCAGGCCTGAGAACTTAAATCACCCCAGGTAATTATGAAGTGCAGTCAAGATTGGAAAGTACTGTGACAACCTAGCTAGTCTACTTTGCATGAGCTCAGGGAAAAGGGTAACAGCAGGGAAAAATTAAGCAGTTAAAAGTTATACTAGATTACGCTAAAATTTAGATGATTTTCCAAGTACACGAAACATCTCCAATCTAAATTACTTGCACAAGATTCCTTTTACCCATTTCTCAGTTTATTCAAACTCATCGAGCAAGCAGCAAAGCCACTTAAAAAGCTCACCCTTGGAAGCAGGTTTTTGAGATAATGGAATGAAAAATCAGGTGGGAACAGATATCCTGGATATATTCTGGCATAGGCAACCTCCATTTCTCTTGTGGCTCAACCACTATAGAACTTTCTCTGTGAGACTTGGCAAAGTTATTGAAGGCATAGCTCTTGGGGTTCAAAGTTCCAGAGAGGATTCTCGCTTTCACACAGTACAGAGGGGGACTCCCTCCCAAAATGGAATTTATTTATCAAAAACTGTGTATTTATTCTTACATGTTTAAATTTCAGTCACCTTCAAAGCACTCATCGTTTGATGCCAGACACCTCTTGCGACGCTTTTTCCACTGCTCAAAACCGTTTTTGAATTTGTCCATCTTGATACCTCCTCGTGCCTCTGCCATTTTTTGTTTCTTCTCTTCCCCGTTGGCAAAACATTTCCCTTTGGGGACCTTTTTCACCTGGGAGACCAAAAAAAAAGAGTCCGTCATGGCAAGATCGGGTGAATAGGAAGGGTAGGGCACAGGGGTCATGCTGTTAGGAATCAAAAACTGCTAAACACTAAGCGCAATGTAGACAGGTTGTTCATGTAAGTCATCGTCATAAAACAGACAAACATGTTGAAAGAATCTAAAAAAAAAATCACTGAAGTCAAACACAGCCTCTCACAACAACGCTAACCAGTACACCGATGCCAGTGGGTTCCTAGAACACTTGCCTAGCGGAAGAAGCCTGTACTACAAGGGGCCTGCGCTCCTAAAAATAATCCCCGTTTCTTCTGGATTCTCCCTCATATGTTCCTGGAGGGAAACCAGTTTCTTTCACGCCAGGTGCAGGTTTTGCTCTGAGTTACCCTCAGCACCTTGTAACACAGGAACATTTTTCCCTTCGCGACGCCAAATGAGTTTCCTGGGCTCTCCTCTCCTCTGCATTACTCTCTGGAAATCACTTGGCTCCTTATTTCTTATTCTATTAGACTTAAATATCAACCAGCTTTATCTCATCAAACACTCTCCATTCAAGCACATTTAAATTCAAAATGCTGTAGGAGACCAGAATGCACCGCCCCAAAATATGCCTCTATGGCTGAGGGTTATTTTGAGCCGGAGACAGTTGAGAAACAGCAGATGCCAGAAGAGCTCACTACACTCCTTCCATTTGCCTAAAAGCAGGACATAAGTTTCCATTTGTAAAGGTGTTTCTGTATCCTGAACCAGGACGAGGAGGACAACTCTTAAGACTCTTAAGTCACCATGGACTATTATCAGCCTTGTGATGGCACCAAGAGGAAATTGCATAGGCAACCTTACTAAAATAACTCATCTTCCATTCATTTCCTCCCTCCCCCCATATTTATCTTTCCACAGTTTGCCACTCCTAAAAGTCTAAACCCTTTTTCCTTTGTCTTGTCACATCTCCGCAAACTTACTATTCTATGCTAAGATGTTAGACGAGTCCCAAGTTCTAACCACCCTTGTTGTTACTCATCACTGAGTTTCTCCCATGTGTATGTACACTGTATGGGCTAATAAGCTCTACTACCCTCTTGTCAATCTGTCTTTTGTCAGTTTAATTTCCCAGCCACAGAACCTAGGAGGGTAGAGGAAAAGTTTTTCTTCCCTTCCCTACGATCACTAATAAGGAATTCTAAAGTGATAAATTGCATGTTGCAGTTCTGGGTCAACTTTCTCCTGCCATCCTTCTTTCCAACTCTATCTTTCACACACACATACACACACACACACACACACACAACTTTGTTATCTAATTCAGCAGTTCCCAAATATGGCCGGTCATGGGACTCAACTAAGGAGCTTTTAAATTATAATTTCCTAGGCTCCACTCCCTGATTCTGATTCAACAGGTCAGGAATGATGCCCAACAATCTCTATTTCTGGAAACTCCTGAAGTGATACTGACGACCACTTATATTTCGAATCCACCGATCTAGTTCCTAAGTGAATGCCAGTTCAGATTAGGGAAAAAGTCACCCCATCTGAGCTGCATAGAGGGAAGGTATTTAGAAGTAGGTAAGGATTGTTGACACTTCTTCAATCCCAGAACAGCAGTTGTCCAAGCACGTGCTGCAGATGTGTCACTGCTCAGAGAGTGAATGGCCCTGGGGTCTGCAATCTGTCACCACGACTGTCCAAATAGTTCCCGGAGATGTCAAGGGACAAGACTACCTTCGGCCATAATTAAGATTCTCCTTTTCCAGAACCTATTCTCCATGCAATAAATGAGAAAGCATATGTTGCATCAGAGGGCTTGTCCCCAACTGACAAGCTTGTATTTAGAGCTGAAGAGGGGAACGAACGAGGGACTGGGAGAAAGGAAAAGTTAGTAAAGAAGGTTTATGAGAGGGTTGGAGTGCATAAAATATGGAAAAGAGGAAACTTTACGTGCAAAAACCAATTTAATAGCAAAAAAATGTCTAAAATGACAGAGCAAGCAAGGGCTGGGAAGGTTCAGAACTCTTTCTAGTATCTCTCATTGGCTGGTTTGCCTCACAGGTTTTCTCTGTGAGTTAAAAAAAAAAAAAAAAAAAAAACTCTGCAAGGCAAGAAATATTGTGACTTAAATTGCATTCATGAGATTCTCTGATTTAAAAAAATCAATTTGTCAGATCAATTTTTCTTAAACAAGTTCATCATACTCCAGAGCAACGAGCCAATCAATAGGGAATGTTTTTCAGCCGCTTCCCAGCCTAACCACTTCAGTAATTGCTAGAATTTCATATCGACAGGCCATAGGATGCTTTGAAGGCTGAATTGATCCATTAGCCCCTGGTGCTACAAGGCTGGGCCACAACAATAACGCTGTATCCCCCCAGGGACCAGAGCTGAAATCAAATAGGAGGTAAGCCGTTACATTATGCATCTGACCCCGGAGGAGCCAGGCTCCAGCCTCTGTTGGAAGGAAGGAGAGGAAGAAAAAATCAAGGAAGTTGGAAGCGAACGAGACAGAGAAGGAAGAGGAAGCAGCAAAGGCTGGGGAGGGGGGAAATGAAAGGCTGAGAGACCTACAGCCTGATTGTAAATGGTTCCCATTGAAGAGGAAATGCTGTGTGGCCTGGTGAAACCACATATGCTGGGCAGCTGCAGTGAAGAGAAAAATAAACTTGAAAGGACTCCAGAGGGAAGCTAAATGGCGCTCATCAGTATCATTTTGGCCTTGAACCTTAGCGCATAGTTCTTCTTTAACAGTGCTGTGAATAATCACTTGTGCCTGGGGCTAAGGAGAAAGGGAGTCTCCCAGAGCGCAGCCAAGGAGAAAGAAGCAAGGAGTATGGAAAAAATGGAGCAAACTCTTATCTTTTGCCAGGAGGTAAAATTATTCATCTTGTAATCATTTCTGGACAGCTGTCGTGCGCATTTACACAACCCACTAACTCAGCAGGTTACCGTAATAGGGATTATAATACACAAAGCATCTAAGAGAAATCAAGGTTTGATTCGCCACAGAGAGAAATTACCATGGGGGGTCGAGTCATACTTCCTTTGGCAGGGCAAAGTCTAACTTTGGTACCAGGAAAATGAAAACTGACAGTCAGAATGTATTCTGGTAGCAGACACTGATTTTGCCCATTACAAAGGCGCGGTTAATCTATTAATCAGTGAACTGTTCGTTAACTATCCTACATACCACAGTTATGTGGGCTTCTCGTAAACCTGTTGGAAAGCAACATCTGTGGAAAGCAAATTTGCACAAGAGATGGAAATTGCCCACTACATGCTAGCATGGTTAATCTTCAATTTTTATGTGGAAATTAGGTATGCCTTATTAAAACTCAAAAGTCAGGGTTTTACTGTCCTCAAATAAAAGCATATGTAGATACATACATTCATGCCAGTAGCACGAGCATAGTTTCTGAGTGGCAGGTCGGCATACGTTAGTTGCTAGGTCAGGCCTCACCAGAGGACAAACTGACATGTTCCAAGCAGTCACACATTGTTTTTTGCATTCACTAGACATCCCGAAGGACATAAACCTTGTTGGCAACTCACACTTTTTTCAGTTTCCATGAAAACCTTACTTAGTGAGCTCATGTGGGTATTTGCTCAGTACGTTTCATAATCAGAGTCCAACCTGGACCTGCTGCAAATATAATTAATCTGTCCACTTTGAATAGACAGCTGCGGTATCACCTATGTGATTTTCTACATAAGTTAAACATGGAGGAAACCAAGTTGCAAAAATGATTACTCTGTTTCCATAGGTTTGTTGACTATGTTACTAAATAAACTCATTGACAGAGTCAGATAATATCATGCAGTTGGCAATGTATTTATATGAGCAGATCTACAGTAAATTATAAAAAATTAATACTGCTTCTAGAAACAACTGTGACCCCCCATGGTCAGAGGTGGTGGCAGTACCAACCTGGTTTCTGAGTATAATGGCATAGACAAGCTTGCTGCCTAAGATACGTAGTCTAAGGCATGAGACTAATTCCTGCACCGGCCACACCCCTGGCAGGTTTTTGTCTTTGGGAACGAGTCTCACACACTCCCTGTCTATGAACCAACTTTATCCAGGTAACTGGGGAGGTTTTCTAAAATTAATATCTCCAAGTTCTGTCTCCAGAACTTGTAGTTCACTAGATCTGAGGTAGGAGTCCTGGAATCTCTACTTTTTAAAATCTTGTAGTTGACTCTGATGGACAACCTTGGGTAGGAACTAGTAAGTTACCTGTGGTTCTTTGGGTGTTCTAAGTCCTACTGTACAAAGTATTTGCAGACCAGTGGCATTATTAAAAATGCAGGCACTCAGGCCCCATCCCAGACCTATTGAATCAAAATCTGCATTTGAACAAGATGTCCAAGTAATATGAATGAACATTACATTTCTAATTTGTTGACTTACCTATTAGATCACTTGAAGTTATCCACCTGGTGTTCTTTGGGTTGCTAATACCTTGCTTCACAGTGCAAAGAAATGCCTTCACTAAATTATACCATCCAATGTTAAGGATCTCACAAAGAGTATTTTTGATTTTTGGCATATCCATTGTTTAAGGCATCAAACATTAGGTTGTCAAATATCTCTTATATTAAAGACCTATGGAGAATATTATTCCTTTAAAAAATGGAGGAATCCAACACTTTGGGAGGCTGAGGCGAGAGGATTGCCTGGGCAACTTGGCAAGACCTCATCTCCATAATAAATCAAAAAATTAGCCAGGCATAATGGTGCACACCTGTAGTTCCAGCTACTTGGATGGCTGAGGTGGAAAGATCGCCTGAGCCCAGCAAGTCAAGGCTGCGTGACCGTGAACGTGCCACTGCACTCCAGCCTGAATGACAAAGGGAGACTCCGACTCAAAAAAAAAAATAAAGGAGGTGGGGGGAAATGCAAAACCAATACAAGCTTTTGTGGGAAAATCAAATAAGCAAAATTTTAGAAGCAAACAAAATTGAAAAAAAGTGAGCTATGATTTCATCATCCTAATAAAAATATTGCTGATGTTTTGTTATAGAATAGATATATAATACATATATATTGTATATGTATCATAATAAGCATATTCACAGAATATAAAATCGTCATTTTTAACATGATTTTTTCTGCCATCATAAGATTTTGCGTTAGACATATCACATAAAATAATAGCAGAATGGCATATTACCATACCACTATTTTTCAATGTTTACTCTCTAGTTACATTTTTGTTGGTGTGGATAATACTGTAATAAACATCCCGAATTAAAAAACTTGAATTTGTATATCTCTGAAAATATTTTTAAAATATATACTATGTTAAAAATTGGCTAAGGAAACGCTAAGCTAGTATTTTTTTTCAAAGGAGAAACGCAATAGTGAATTGAATTTTCCTTCTTACTTTTGTTATAAGGAAGCTCAAAATCAAATGTAGTACTCAATTATACTAATTAAATTAACCTCAATTTTGTATATACTTATATTTCCATTGATATCTTCTTAATGGATTTTTAAATATTCACCAAATAGGATACAACAAATCTTTTAGGGTACTTACCAATTTAAGTAAATATACTTACTGATTTCAAAATAAAAGATTCCAAGGTTAGCGTCATTGCTTGTAACGCATGTCAATAAAATTACATTTAAGTTAGAAAGATAAAGCCCAGCAAACATACTGTTATCTAAATATCAAAAGACATATTTCTTACTATTTTGTCTTAGAGATTTATTTCTTTAGTCCTTAAAGCATTTCTCTATAAAATGTTTAAATCCATCTTAAATGAAGGACACATTAAATTCAGAGCATAAAATTACCACAAAGGGATACAAAGATGATGAAAAGTAGCTAAGAGAAGAAGAAAAATGACCACAGGAGACTTTGCCCAGATGAGAACATCGAAGATTCTCAGAGTTGGTTATAGTACAATGACTTCTAAATGAAATCAAGCTTTAATTCACTATAAATATAGATTACCACACCAGGAGTGGATTTCCCCTGCAATGAGAAGTTTGGATTCACTCAGATTTAAATGCAAATGAGTGATGATATTAAAGCAGGAAAAGGAAAAAAGGTGAGAATTACTATATCCATGCCCAGGATCCAAGATATGCATATGAGGTATCGTCAGACAGAAATTTGCTCAGATTCAGAATGATGAAGAGAGAGAAAACAAGGAAAAGTACACAACCAAGCAACCAAGCAGTTCCCATAGAATCTCCCAGTGGTTTTTTCTGTTTGTTTGTTTTTGCTTCTTCTTTATTTTTTTTATTTTATTATTATTATTTTTTATTATAAAGATGTGGGGTACAATTCAGGATGAGGTATACAAATGTTGATTATGCAGGTACCCTTTTTGACGAGGTATGCCCCTCCCTTCCCTAGCAGTTTCCCTCAATTGCCAACCCTACCCCCACCCCCTGCCCCCCACCCCCCGCTCCCCACCCCCACCCCCGACAGTTTCCCATTACTGCCAAACACTTTCTTATAGTATTATAATTGTTCAAGGTCCACTTATGAATGAGAACAAACAACAACAGACGGATGTGGAGAAAAAGAAACGCTTCTACACCGCTGGTAGGAATGCAGACTAGTACAACCTCTTTGGAAGACGGTGTGGTGGATTCTGAAAGAACTAGAAATTGACCTTCCATATGACCCAGCAATTCTCCTATTGGGAATATACCCGGAGGAACTCAAATCATTCTACAAAAAAGATACCTGCACACATTTTATGTTTGTTGCAGCTTTATTCACAATAGCAAAAACATGGAACTAACCATGTTGCCCATCGAACCTGGACTGGATAAAGAAAATGTGGTACATATACACAATGGAATATTATGCAGCCATAAAGAAGGACAAATATATGGACTTTGCAGCAACTTGGATGGATTTGGAGTTGATCATACTCAGTGATCTATCCCAGTGGTTCTTAGGAGGCTTGACCTGAAGCCTTCTCTCACTAATAACTGACTTAAGCCCAGAAGCTAGAAATTTAAGTCTGTTACTTCCTTTCGCTAACTTCTTGAGGCCTTCTTGCTTACAATTAGTTAATGCTAGGAAAACTTTTAACTCTTCAAGAATGGCAAGACTAGATAGCTTGAAGCCACAAAGCAGACTTGACGCAGACTATCTGATCTAAACCTTGAGAATACAGAACTTCCAAGCCTAAGACATAAGGCTACTGCACAACAAGACTAAAAACAAGTCCATGGATGTCTAGTCCCTTAGATAAGCCTTTATTGTATCTGTTCCTATTACAGAAGAAGAAACTGAACTAGACCTAGATCTTCTATTTCTTGTTTTTCGTTTTATATACATTGTAGTTATGTTTGTGCCTTTCTATGCATGACTTACTATTTAGTCTAGACCTGAGTTTTTTCATCAACACAGATTGTTTAACTGTCCCTTCGTAAGACCATTGAAAGCAAAAATTTAATTAATTGTAGGTGAAAATGCCTTGAACAAATTAAACTGATTTTCGAAAAAAAAGATTTACTAGGCTGATTAGTGATAATATTATAATGGAATTTACAAGGGACTAGGGTAAACATTTTTGTGAGCCCAACAAATTATTCTACCCTTTCTTGTGCTAATATAACCGCCTTCTTTTCACCTCAAAACATCACCCACTGGCATGGGCACATGAGTTACACTGAGTCAAATAATACCTCTTTCTCAAGTCTAGGTTAAGGGAGAATTTGATAACCTGACAGGGCCAGACAGTGTCCCTTGTTTGGATTGCCATCAGCATATGAGGCAAAGAAGCTCTTTCCACTGCATTTGCTAAACCCTACCATTTGGGGGAATTCTATTAATCAAAGATAGAAATGAGAGAGAAATGGCTAACCAGCTATCGGATGACTAGATGGATGGATAAATGAAGATGGTGGCAAGAGACAGAGAAAGACGCCTGTTGTCAAGTGCTTGGCTCCAGTTCTTAAGACCCCAAATCCTGTGCTATAACTTCAGTCCTGTAAACTTGCACCTATTTCCTTCCAAGGTATGTAGGCCAACAAATACCCCCTATTGCTTAAGATGTTTAAATTTAGTTTCTGTCACTGGCAGCCCAAAGAGTTCTGAACATTGTAGCCTTCTGTGTAAACACAACACTGTTTTTGACACCGAGATATTACCTTTCACACTGACAATGGGCAACTTTCTTTCCAGGTTTCTGGACCTCATCTGGAAGTTCATTTACTTGCTCCTCCCACACCCTGAGTCTTCTCTTTGCTCCAACTGCATCCCAGGTTTCTTTAGTCAACAACCTGATAGCATGGCACCAATCCTTGCAATAAGGTTTTTCTCCGTCTCCTTACGACTTCCACATATGAACATTTCCACCATTCCCAGAGATATCTACAAGTATGACTATAAATACTCCTTGAAAACCCATTGATGCTCATAAAGTGCCTCAGGCCTTCTAGGTGAAGATAAGTCCTAGTAAGACCTATGATTTTCCTATGTTATTGGTTCAAATTTGACTGTAGCTAAATGCTACCTAAAACTGTGCTTGGATGATGCAATGATGCGTTTGGATGATTTTCTGTTGTGTGTATGAAGTAAGATTATGGTTTATGGATTATGCCTAGTGGACACATGCTCATGCAACAGAAGCCAATATTAAGCCTCTCAACTGATAGGGAATGGGCTGAGTCTAGAAATAATTTGCTATTATTTCCTTATATTTCCTATAGGTACATCTAGTGGAGGGAGGGAGGGAGGGAGGGAGGGAGGGAGGAAAGTTTGAGTGGTTCTTAATTTTGGATATTAAATTTCTAAAATATTCTTTTTCTTTTTTTTTTTTTTGAGTTGGAATCTCACTCTGCCACCCAGACTGGAGTGCAGTGGCACGCTCCCGGCCACCGCAGCCTCGACCTGCTGGGCTCCGGCGATCCTTCCACCTCAGCCTTCCAAGTAGCCGGAACTACAGGCACGTGCTACCACGCCCGGCTGATTTTTTGATTTATTGTAGAGATAAGGTCTTGCCAAGTTGCCCGGGTGGGTCTTGAACCCATGGGCTCAGGCAATCCACTCACCTCGGCCTCCCAAAATGCTGGGATTACAGGCTGAGCCACCGAGCCTGGCCCTAAAATATTCTTATAGAATATTTTCAAGAACAGTAAAAAGACCACATTTTAAGGAGGAGATTTAGAAAAGGCTAAATTCACCAAAAATAGTAAAACAAGCATGCGATATAGAATAATATGGTAAAACACACCTACCCTCTAGAATGAAAGAAGTGCTTTTCTTAATTAATTAACCAAGAATATGCTGGCGGGGGGGGCTCATATTGAACCGTCTCCCTTTATAACCCACGTTCTAGAAGACGGCAATAGCTTTCCCAAGTCTAATGTGAGAACATATGTCTGTTTTATACAACATCCGTTTTCCCAGACATCCTCCTTGGACCTAATGAGAAACGGTGTCCGCCACATGTCTGGGTTCACCTCAGCAGGCTGCATCGTTGAGGAGCCTTCTTCCATTACAAGCCTGTCTTTAAAATATGGTTTCTAAGTCCTCTGGGCTAATTAAGCACAGCTGGGTCTACATCAGCCCCACTCAAGTGTGACGATTAACCTGGCAAGAAAAAATCAATCATCATTAATCACTAAATCCGTGTAGTGACTTTTAGAGGTGCCAAATGGGTTGAGCAGGGCGATGGTGATGCTTCTCATGGAGCGACCAAATGTTTAAAGTGTGAGGGAGTGTGTGTTCCTCCTAGAATGAATCACCTGGGTGGGCGCGTCAGAGGCCCGTGTGTTTACAGAATGAGAAAATCTGGTTAAAGTGAGAATGAAATGCTTATAATTTTCCATACATTGCACTACCTCCAATTCTGGCTCACACTGGGGAACAGAAGGAGATGCATATGACTATTGCTACCACTTGTTATCACCTGGATGGTGTCTCTGTTGCAGTTTGTTTAAGATCTCTCTTTTAGAGTGAATATATATTCACTTGTAAAGTATTTTCATTGAGCAGACTTTTTTCTTTTTATTGGACTATTCCCTACAGCCCTTGGTCTTACGATGCTTTGAGAGTTTATGCCTTTTCTGAGTATAGTCTTTACTGAAGCATTGGCTTGTAAAAGAGTCTAGTTTACACCAATTCTGTTTAATTTATCAAAACCTTCTCTCCTTTTCAATAAGGTGGTACAAAGTTTTCATATCTATGTGCAGAGAACAATTAACACTGACATTATTATTGCTTTGTTTAAGATTTTATTTGGGGTTTGTCTTTCCAATTTTTAACTCCCCTTTGCTTGGAAATATTTTATTGTGCTCACAATGAGAATAGCTCACCAACTAACAGGGCCCAGTCTCTTGTTTCATCAGTGAACATTAGTTTAGAAGCCATTTTTGCTATGCCTTTTGCTAAAGAATGCAAGTCAATGTGGCTTGTTTCCTAAAAACAAAGCAAGCCCTGGTGTTCTTTCTGGTGCAAAATGAGTGCAGGTTTTAATTTAGGCAATGAGAAGCTCCACATTGCCTCCCTCACACTCCAGCTGAAGACAAGGGACAGTGTGGGAAATTCATTTGCAGGCCAGTTTGAAAAGTCAGAGGCACAATACAGGAAAACAGCTTTAAGCGGGTAAAGCAATTTTCACTTTTGCCTCCTGAAACAAACATTTGTGTTCGCTGTAAACTTGCCATGTGCATTGTCCTGTCCTTGAGATGCTCTCTGAGGACTCTTCGCTGGAGAACCAAACTGGCAGAAAGTAGATAGTAACTCCCTCACCCGACGCCAGTCTTCTGTGTCTTGTTCTTTTCAACCCCGGTGTGTGATCACACTCCTCAATAAACTTTGGAATTGCTTAAAGGAAAAAAGAAAAGAAAAGAAAGAAAGAGGAAGGAAGGAAGGAAGGAAAATGGAAGGGAAGGGAAGAAGAAAGAAAGAGAGGGGGAGGAAAGGAGGGAGGGAGGGAAGGAGGAAAGAGGGAGAGCCCAACATCTAAGATCAAATTTCTTTCTCTTCCTTCAAAGTCAAAATGTATGGAGAAAATGAAATACATGTCTCTTTACGTCTCCATTCCCTTTTCTGCTGGCTAGAAATGGCTGGCTAGAAAAGTTTAGAGACCGGAAGCACAATAGGGAAGGAATAGGCTGAGATGGAGGAAGAGGACAAACATAAAAGGAAAGCCCTGGACAGAATTATAAAGGAAGCCAAGATGGTCTGCAGTTTCTTCATTCTTCTGCACACACCTCTCATCGCTCTTAGCAAGGTTCAGATACCCAGCAACGCCTCTCACTTACGATTCTCACCATCTGGGACAATGCCCCTTGCTCTCAATGACTCTGTCCACATCAGGGCATTAGGCACTTCTTCATCCACTCATCAGACTGGATTTTTACGGTCTATTTGACCCCTTTGTGTGTCCCCCACAGCCTCCAGCATGGTGAGGATTCAGCATGTACTCAGTACATCCTTACTGAGTGAAAACATAACTAGACATTGTGGACTGGTGGATTACGATGTCACTTTGGGATATGAGAATTTCTACACATTCATGACCCAAATGACTGATTTTCCTGGAAAAAAAAAATCACAGGCATTTGGCAGGCCCCAGAATAGATATCATACTTGCTCAGGCTTTGGGGAAGACTTTCATCAAAGCAGTGACCTACTCAGTAGCCCTAGAGGAAAGAAAGAAAGACAACAAAAGTTCAACTTGCATAATAGTAAGTAGTTAATTCTGGGTCAGGGCTCACATACATACACACAAGACACATGCACACGCATATGTGCACACACACACATTCACAAACAAACACACCATCCACTTCCCCCCATACTACTAGACTGTGGACCGTTGTCAGAAATTGTAAAGCCATATTACTGAATATTTTGAACTCCCTGGGACTGTTAGTTGTACCATATTCGTAGTCATTTATACCTCACTGTGAATGTATAGCTTGTTTTGTTTGTTTTGATGAAGAATCGAAAGAGAAAACAGTAGGTACTACCAATCTGTTTGGGAGTCATGGAGTAACAGGTTAGGACTCAGGGAGGAGAAAAAAAAAGTGTCCGGATGCCCTTCCAGCAAGTTGACCAGGTGTGATCCTCCAGACTACGAAACCTTTGGCTGGTTAAAGCAGACACTCATCCAAAATCTGTGAGGCTGACACTCGCTCAATCACTCAGAATGGCTGTTTTCAGTCTCATGAACAAGATGCCTCTGTGTTTCTGGCAATACAGGTGACCCACATATGAGGGCCAGCTGTATCAAAGAGCCGCTTCACCATCTGAATCCATGTTCTCCATCAGCAGATTTTGCCAAAAGCTTGCGTCCTGGGGCATAGGCCTGGCACAGTTTAAGCAGACTCTGAGCGAAAGAAAGTATAGGCAGGAGGTAAGCAAAAGTGGGAGAGAGTGACTGTGGATGTCAGCCAGACGGATTTTCCTGAACAAAACATCCCTGTGATACAAACACTCAACAGAGGGAAAGCACAGACAAAAAAAAAAAAAAAGAGAGCCACACACACACACAGGCACACACCCAGAGAACAGGAGCACCTCAACAAGCAAAAGAACTCTCAAGTGAGGACCAGTAGCTAGTAGAAAAGTCAACTAGGCCTGAGATGGGAGCTCAGAGCCCTCCAGAGGCATGCCACAAGTGTAAAGGTTCGGACCTGGCTAGCAGAAGAGCCTATTGACCAGCAAGTCGTGAAAGAGGCCAACATGACTGGGACATCCAGTCCAGATACTGTTCTTTCAAATCTTCCCTCTCAACTCCTTCTTTGGCATGAGTGTTGTGGAGGGCTGGCCCCTGATCTAGATGCCCAGATGGACACGTGTCACCAGATTTTAGAATGGAACCCTTCATACCACGCTTGTCAATAAGGTGCTCATATGACAAGAGACCACAACTAGTGTGACACAACCTCTCATAAGCAGAATTTACAATGGCAATGTTGGAGAACCTGCTCCACCATTCTTGAACCCAGTCATCCACTTTCAGAAGATAAGATGGAAGAGAAGATAAAGACAGAGGAACCGTAGAGGATATTTCTGAAAGACAGCTGGGCCCTACAGTGACTCCCTATCATGAGGGGAATCCCATTGCACAGCTCAGGGACACCATTCCAACTGCATTCTGTGTATCCTCAGGGAAAGGGGTGGGAATGCTGCCTTCCCCCCACGTGTTCAGTGAGGGAATCTGCAAGGGTTCATTCAAAGAGCTTCGAAATGATCTGCCACTGGGAGACAAAAAGAACTAGTGCCTGATTCATGCCTAAGACAAAGCAGACTGAGGCCAGGGGCCTGCCTCCAGCCCACAGAATAAAGGGGTGAGCTGACCAGGTGCCAAAGCCAGAAACACATGGCAGCATGAAATCTACCTGCAACCCTCAAGCATCAACTGCGGCAAAGGAGGTGGTAGGGGTGGGGGAGGGTACGTGTGGTACTTCTTATGGGCCAAAAGTAGATCACGCATGAGAGCTAGGCCTTCTTAAAGTCACTCAGAATAAAGTAGCAATAGCCCAGGCCAAAGGAGCTGTAGAAGAGAAAGGGAGCAAGGAACCTCTCAAACTCCTGCAACATTGCCCACAAAAGAACTAGCTTGAGCCTCTGCAGAATTTTGCAAACTGGAGGCCCAAAGGCTCCAGAGAAAAGAAGCCACCAGCCAAATAAGAACTGTCCTGTCGTATATATCTCCTTCTCCCTACTCAACTTATCCTCTTCCCTCCTGACAAAACAGTCAGCAGCTAGCTAGTGGGGGAAAAAGTAAATGTGGAGTCATCAGCATGAGAAGCCAAGAGGCTCCCCTTTGCCATGATAGTCTGACTGGGTAAGGGGAGATTTAAACCTGTATTAGTCTGCTACTGCTGCATAACAAATTACTACAATCTTATCAGCTTCAAACAACACCCACTTATTATCTCATAATTCTGTAGGTTAGAAGTCCCACATGATTCAACTGGGTGCTCTGCTAAGAGTCTTACAAGGCTGAAATTAAGGTGTTGGCCAACAAGGCTTTTCTCCTGAGACTCTGAAAAGGAATCCACATCCAAGCTCATTAGGTTGTTGGCAGAATGTAGTTCCTTGTGGCTATAGGGCTGAGTTCTCCATTTCCGGGCTTTCGGCCAGTAGACACTTTCAGCTCCTTATGGCTCTCAGATCCTTGCACGTGGCCCCATCTAGCTTCAAAGCCAACAATAGCCCATCAAATCCCTGTCAGGCTTAGAATCTCTCTGACCTTTTCTAGTGCTGCCAGCCAGAGAAAACACTCTGCTTTTAAAGGGCTCATGGGATTGATCGGCCCTCTTGAATAATCTCCCTTTTGCCATGTAAGATAGCATAATCACAAGAGTGATATCTCATCATGTTTGCAGATTCCATCCACATGCAAAAGGAAGGGGATTATATAAGTATATAAGACTGAGGGTGACCGGGGAGTCATTCTGTCTTACCACAGACACTGGGTCAGGTTGGAAGTGTTTAATACTCCTCCGGTCTGAACTTTCAAATTACTAAACCTAGGGCCTGTTTGCAACATGAATGAACTGTGGAACTTTGTATTAGTGAAGAATGAGTAGAAAAGTATGTGGTTTCTGTAGTTCTGATCGGGGAGAAAGAAGAGTTAGAATTGGGAGATCACCACCAATTATCCAGTGATAAAACTTTAAGGTCAGTTGGAAACGAATAAAGTTAATGTTTTGTCTGCATCGTGAACTGTGCTTGTTGGGACATGTAGTTTACTCAAGGAGCATAATCCTAGAGAAAAGCAGGGATAAATCAAACCAAAATAATGTGTGCTAAATGATGGTAATACCAGAATGGGTTATTAGAAACAGAAACAGAGTAGAATCCCTTGTTACAAAGAGAAGATCCCAGCTACTAGGAAAGGAATACTGGCAAATCTTCCTGCACCACAGGAGAAAACATTGTTACATGGAAAACATGAGCTAGGAGCCCAGGAGTCTATGCCAGGAGATTTCATGCTGGTTCCAGCCCTGCCCTCCGACTTGTAGTACAAACTCGGGTGAGATCCTAACCTCCCTAAAGGTCAGTTTCCTATCAGGAAACTATAACAAGAATGCATGGAATAGGGGAGCATAAACTCCAAAGCAAAGTTTGCAAACTGGACGCCCAAATACTCTATCAGACCCACACATGTGTGGTGTTTGGCCCACGTAGTGCTTTAAAAAATTTAATATCATTTAAATCCAACATTGAAAAAAGAATATTTCCCATTAAAAAAAAAAAATCCGGATGTTCAGCTTCTCTTGAAAAACCAGAAGATTTGGAAACGCTGGGCCTGCACTCTGCATGGCAGCAACATTCTGTAGCTCAGCATTAGGCAACCTCTCCCCATGGGCTTGGGTGCTCCGGTTTCCCACAATCCCCATCAGGCAGGCTTCAGGCATTTGGGAAACCTCACTGGGCCCTGTTGGCATCCGCATGTTTCATCTTGCTCTAAAGCGTTACACAAGCACTGGCTGCTACTACCTGCAAATGAGGTCACTGGAATGGATGATTTACTTTCACTCTGAAAGGCTGCAATTCCAGTCCATACGATGGGTTCTTGGGTCACTTTTCCCAAAAAGGTGTAAAATGAACACCCCAAACCCAGGGTGGTCCATGTCCCCTGGGTGTGGCATAAAGGCCATAAAATGCTCTGAAAATCAGGCGTTTGTACTGGGAGTTGCAGAAAGACTTCAATAAACAGCAAATGTAGTTTTCCACTGGGCAACATTCAGGCCCTGACTTCTTTAAAAGCAAATAGAAAGCGGAGATGAGGAAAGGACAAAGTTACCATCGACATTAAGAGACAGAGGCAGGACTCCAAGAAAGGAGAGGACTGGAGGGAAAATAAACATTCGCCACAAGAGTGCTAATCCCAAGTGGTTGGGCCAGAGAGAAGAGCCAAGAATTTATAGTACTTTTTGGTTTGTTTTATTTATTTTCCCCCCACAAAATATAAATCAATCTATTTAGATAGGGATGGTCGAGAGAACACATTTTATTGCCGTGGATAATTTCCCCAGAGAGACAGATCATTTTTGTTTTTGTTTCGTTCCTAGCTTTCTCTCTCTCTCTCTCTCTCTCTCTCTCTCTCTCTCTTTTGGTTTTGTGAAACTCCACAAGTTTATGAAAAGTTGTCCAGATGAGGACACAGAGCTTAGCAAACTATTCCCATCTTTAATTCACATAAAAGTGGAAACACGTACCTCTGCTCCTGCACGCATAGCACTAGAAACCGGGAAAACTAATTGAGTGCCAAGCACTCTGGTACCCTAAGGATATATATATATTTTGGTAGCCTGGGGCTGCCAGAAACTTTGCCTGCTGAATGAATTATAGAACAGGAAGCAGATGGGCTGTGTATATGAAACAACCACTATCTGGCATGATGTGCTGTGCAATTTGGCTGCAAAGATTAAATTGAGCTATTGAATGTTTAATACACTATGCATAACAAATACAGCCAGAGCCACAAAACAGCATAAATTACAGAATTGGTATTCACGCGGCCTTTCCCAGGAATCAATACACTGCCACCGCTCATAAGAGTCTGTTGTTTAATACACATAAAGAAGAGAAGAATTCTTCTATTAAAATGAGTTATCTGGGCTATTTACCAAAGGCAGTGATTTAGCAGTGGTAAAGTCTATGTAGTGCTGTTGAATGCAGATGATAATACTTCTTGTCCTTGTCTGCCTGTTTCATTGCGCCTATCAGTTGCTGGGGCTGTGAGTCCCTTGGGTACATTAGCAGTCAGCCCAGGAAGTGTGTTTAAGTAATGGACATAATGTTCACATTTGCTAGACCAGCCTTCTCCCTAATCATGAATTATTCTTCCCCAAGGCTCAATTGGAACATTACTTTAGAAGCAGAAGATTTAATCCTTTTCAGCTGATTGGAGGGAATGATTACAGTATTATTTTCTTGTACAGGCTGTCTCCAGTGAAGGTGCCTTTTTCTGTCCCCATCTTTAATAGGCAGCAATCTTTATTTCCCTAGAGGGAAATGGCAATGAATTCAAAATGGGATAAATCTTCAGGAATGCAAGGTGCTGAAGCTGTAGATCACCGCTGGTTAGTTAATTAGTTTAGCCCTCACTTGTTTCATCTCCAAGATAGAATGCCTTGTAACAAGGGGACACGGTGGGTAGGTGGGTGGTTGGGAAGGGAGGAGTGGGAGAGTAGAGGAAAGGGCTGTGGGCAGATAACTAATCAGATAGCTTTAAGCAACAATGCCCCTGCAGATTCCCACTGGCTACAATCAGCAAAATAAACGGTGTTTGCTTTGCTCCAACCATTCTGGCTTTTAAGGATAATTCGGGTTACAGCATCTTGTAGAACTAGTTAAGGCAGAGTAAGGCGAACGGTGTAGAAGACCAGACCGAAGGAGACTGGAGTTGTTGCCCTAAAAGGATATTTATATTCAGCCCCAGACTAAATTGTGGGAGGAAAAAAAGAATTGTCTTTCAACATTCCTGGTGAGTGCTCTTTAAGTGCCCCTGCGCAGAGGAGCGATAAATAACAATTGACTCTGTTGTTTTTTTTGGTTTTAGTGGGGGTTTTTTTCATGATTAATGTTTCCAGAAAAGGGGAAAATGTGGCTTAGCAATTAATTACCTTGGGTTGGAAGATCTAAGCTCCAGGCATGTTGTCTTTCTCCTCCACACCCCAGCCCCTAGCCCTTCTGATGGAAAGATCCCTTGCTGAGCAATCTTCGAGGCCCCTGAAGTTGGGTTTCATGGGAAGCCCCTACCACATCCCCTCCCCCCACCACCTCTTTTCTATTTTCTTTTTATATAAATTGCAGAGAACGAAGCAGATTAAACCCAAAGAGACCAACTGAATTATAACGAAGTCCTTGACGGCTAACACGTCTTGCATCTGATTTAAAGCCGGAAGCTCCCACGTCTAGCTGCCTGTGATCTATTTAGAATGAAACAAGGTCATGCTGCCTTGGCCCTGATTATAAATATATTACATTTAAGTGATGAATACTGCATTCAGGAGGAGCAGGAGATCAAGAGTGCCTGAGGCTGGTGCTTTCCAATCTCTCCTTGGTGCCAACTCAGAGACTTAAAATAGACATGCTTTTAAATGAATGCTACAGGAACCACGTACAGAGGTACAGAGGTGATTTTGTTTCTAAAGGAGAACATAATGGGAGAAGAGAAAACAGGAGAGGCTGTCCAAGGTCTCCTCAGAAGATGGGGGAAAAACCCTTCTTTCTGTTGGCTTCACCCAAGGCTCCCTCTGTCCCCCTCTGCCTATTATTCCAAGCCGCCAAGCAAGGTGGAGAAAGTCTAATTTCTTCATATCAAAGGGAAAGATGGCATGATGTGACTGTATTCTGTAGACATGTGATCTTAGACTTTCCACGAATGGTAACACCAGCTCCCAGCTACTCTGTGGCTTCCTCAAGTGACTAGGCTGGTGTAGGAACTCCAGAAGCAGTCACTTGGAGCAGACCTCTTGTTTCAAAGAGAGCAACAGGCTATTTTAAGGAGACACAGCTGGGAAACAATCCATCTGAGACCGTGACCCAATGATGCCAGTTACCTCGTGGAAGGCACCCCTGGATTCTGCTCCTAGTAACCCCAAACTCATTCGCGTTCAAAAGATTCCAAGCCTCAGGAGAGAACCACCAGCAATTTCCCTCCGTCCTCTGCCATCTCTTTCAATTAATCAGCCAACTAAATATTTATCAAGTACCTGTTTTCTCTACTCAACAGCTGGGCTCCGACCAGAATGATCCTTCCCGTCCCAGATCCCTTCAGTTGTTTGACCCACTTTTATTTTTTCTTTCATTTTACCTCCATCAACTTCTGGCTTGAAAAATACACATTTTTTTCCCCAAACCAATTTGTACATATAATATCATATGTCTCGATCTCGCTATGGCAGGAAATAGGAGCAATCATCATACCCTACGCAATAATGGAAGGAACTAGCGCTGACAGCATTTGGCTTTTCTTTCTCTCTCTCTCCTCCTTGAAGATAGCGAAATTCAGAGAAATGGCCAAAACTGATGAAAGCAAGAGAGGGAGGAAAACGTAGGTGTTGGCGTGTTGAAAAGAAATGACCAAAGAGCTAAGGTGTGGATAGAACTGGGACCTAGTCCCCGTGGTAGCCGGGATTACTTGTCTGATCTTGATTGCACCACTCAAACTCCTCAGAGCCTTGGGTGTTTTTATTCAAAAAATTAGGGGTTAGACTTAGGTCCCCGCCTGCTTTGTTTCTATGGTCCTGGTTGCTCCCCAAATGTTCATTGGATGTCACATCATTCGGTTTCATTTCTGAACATTTACAATTCTCTGAGCAATGAGTAACATTCATAGACCAATTGCTTCCTCCAAGCTCATTGAAATTTGATTTGCTGCAGGTAGTGGCCCTGCCTGAGTTAGACTAGGGAGTTAGCAAAGCCACACCAGTGATTTACACGAGGCTCCCTGCCTATGAGATTTGACATCAGGGATGTCTAATGACTTTTTGTTTCTTGGGCAAACATATAGCTTTCACATCTGCCGGTAGTGGAGCAGGTTAGCATCCAGGAACAGAATGTACTAGAAAACACACTCTTTTCTACATAATGAGCTCAGGAAATTCTGCTGTGAAATGAAGGGTCATGGGGTTATTATAATACTTCATAAATGAAAGCACTATCTCTTTCCGGACTCCATAATGCGACCTATGTGTTAAAAACACTGAACCTGTGAGGCTGCATTTATTTCTACCGCAACTTTTAAAATACTGTGGCCTCCGCATGTGCATTTGACTACTGATACCAGTGTACTCTTTACTCTCAATCTACTGTAAGGTTTTGGTGAGGAAGGCATTCTGACATAAAATTAACATGATTTTATGTGGCAGAAAATATGATTCGCACTTAGAAGTCACCATCATTAAGTGGCAGGACCAAAGGCGTTCTCTTCTTTCTGTCACTATTTTTAATCATATGTTTGATATCTAGACTACCCAACACGGTAGTCACTGGTCACCACCACAGGTGGTGATTGAACCCTTAAAGGAAGGTAGTTCAAACTGCAACGTGCCATAAGTGTCAACACGTAGCAACTTTGTGGCTCCCATTGTATTCCTCTTGGATAGCACTGCTCTAAATGTCTAATACTTTTGCATCACACTTCCTACATCTTGTACAATGTTCATGTAGTCTGCAAAACATTATGGAGGCTTTCCTGCATGCATGCACTGTACTTGACAGAAAAAAAAATTGGGGAATGAGCAGTTTTTGCTTTTAAGGCTCTTTGGAAGAGGAAATAGACATGGAAAAAGATAACTAGAAGCTACATGATACTCACTACTTCCCAATCAGGACCCTGAGCTCAGGTTAGAAGATATAGAAAAGAGGTACGTTCCGTCCCCTATGCAGGTCTATTCCCCTTACGATTAAATTGCAGGTCTGAGTTTTTTTTTTTAATGTCTTGGGGCAGATCTAGACTCTGTGAGACTTGAAAACTATGGAAGCCCTCTTTAATACACTTTTTTAAAAAGGATGCAAAGTGACAATGATAACATTATGTAAGTATTATAATTGAAGTGTGAGACACTAAGGTTGAGCAAAGGTGGGTATGATTAATTCTGAGTGGGTGAGAAGTGTCTTCAGAAGATCCTCACCTAGCTCATGTGGGATGAGTTAGGAGGTTGGGACAGCTTTTCCTGACAGAGGAAAAAGCATGAAAGTACAATGGTGCTTTTGGCAGGAGTGTAGAAGGAGTCAATAATTATAAGAAGTGAGGCTCGGCCGGGCTCGGTAGCTCAGCCTGTAATCCCGCGCTTTGGGAGGCCGAGGTGAGTGGATTGCCTGAGCCCGCGGGTTCGAGACCCACCTGGGCAACTTGGTGAGACCTTATCTCTACAATAAATAAATCAAAAAATTAGCCGGGTGTGGGAGCGCGCGCCTGTAGTTCCAGGTACTCGGAAGGCTGAGGCGGAAGGATCGTCGGAGCCCAGCAGGTCGAGGCTGCGGTGGCCGGGAGCGACCACTGCACTCCAGTCTTGGCGACGGAGTGAGACTCCAACTCAAAAAAAAAAAAGAAAAACAAAGAAGTGAGGCTGGACAAAAGATGGGCAAGAGACAGGTGGTGTGGGGGGTTGTATGCCCAGCAGTGGTATGATGATTTCATCCTGGAGTGTAGGAATTGGAAAGCAATGAAAGATTTGGAGGAACATGATCAAATTGAAATTTTGGAAAGACTTCTGATGACATTGGAGTGCCCCGGCTGGGTACACTTTTGATTCAGCATGTGTACCTATTCCCCACACCGCTCCAATTGAGTAACGAGACTAGACTGTGCCAGCTAACAGTATCTCTCCACAGTACAACCCTCAATCCCATGTGCCTGGATTGCAGGACACACTCTTTCCTAAAACTTCTAAGAAGTCTCCTGGGGTTGACCAGTGTTAACTGAGTCTGTCTTATCTGCTTTCCCCCAGCCCCCATTGGCTCTAGAACTCAGACACTGCCCTCCATGCCTCTCAGAAACTATTGCTTCTTTTTTTTTTTTTTTTTTTTTTTGAGTTGGAGTCTCACTCTGTTGCCCAGACTGGAGTACAGTGGCCGCTCCCAGCCACCGCAGCCTCTACCTGCTGGGCTTCGGAGATCCTTCCGCCTCAGCCTTCCAAGTAGCTGGAACTATAGGCATGCGCTACCACGCCCGGCTAATTTTTTGATTTATTGTGGAGATGAGGTCTCGCCAAGTTGCCCAAGTAGGTCTCGAACCCGCGGGCTCAGGCAATTCACTCACCTCAGCCTCCCAAGGCGCGGGATTACAGACTGAGCCACTGAGCCCGGCTAGCTCTTGCTTCTTAATGAACTACACTGTTGACAATCCGGAGACCTGGTGAAGCCACGAATGCTGGGAAACCCCAGAGCTTTCACACATAGCAAAGAGCTTGGCATCTGAGAAATGTGGCTCTCACAGGGTCCTTCAAAATGAAGGAATGACAACACTCCCATTGATGCCAAGTCAGCTAATGGTACCTCAGACTAACTCTGGCCTGTCATTGGGATCATGACTCCCCAGATTCCCTCAAGCAGTCAGTCTCCAAATCGCAAACTTGCCTTCTGAGTGATTAGCTCTGATGAGTCCTGAGCTTACTGTCTCACAAATACAAAATCATCATATTCTCTCTCCCCCTCTCTCTCTCTCTCTCTCTTTTGTGTTGGGGGTCTCACAGTGTTACCCAGGCTAGAGCACAGAGACACAATCACAGCTACCGCAGCTTCAACCTCCTGGGCTCAGGCAGTCTTTCTGTCTCAGCCTCCTGAGTAGCTGGGACTATAGGCACACACCACCACATCCAGCTAATTTCCTGATTTTTTTTGTAGAAATGAGATTTTGCTATGTTGCCCAGGCTGGTCTTGAACTCCCAAGTTCAAGCAATCCTTCCGCCTCAGCCTCCCAAAGTGCTAGGATTGCAAGCGAGAGCCACTGCACCCAGATCAGCATTTTCTCTTCATGACTCAACTTGGAGGGGGAGCCATTCCACCGGTCTCTCCTCTTTATACTCTGAGTGACTTCATCTCAGTGTCTAATGGGCTTCCCCAGTCTCTGGGTACTTAGTCAGGTCACTTCAATTTACCCCTAACTTTGAGCTTAGTTGTATGTGGGAAGAACTCATGTACCACTTTTGCTGACTGGCTTCCTATATCCATACAAACGTCTAGCTCCATATACTCTGGCAAAAGTAAACAAATTGAACTTCCAACTTGCCAAACACTCAACTACACTGATAGTCATAGAAAGGCCCTGGAAGTTAATGAATGTCCACCCATTGCTTACTTTGTCTTTTTCCTACATCCATTTTAGACCTATATAGGACAGTAGCTGTCCATGACACCTTCAGGCCATGGGAGCAGATTAGGCCTGGAGCTCTGATGACACCTGCCTGTGCTCTGATAGCACCGTCCGCCTTTCGCCTCATGACCAAGAAAATGAAGCTCCTTTCAATCCAGGAGTGTTCAGAAGCATGTGTATTGGGACTGATTGCACTGAAACTTTCAGAGCCTTGTATCTGCCTTCATTGCAGCCAAAAGCTAGCCCAAAGACATCTTTAAGAAGAATGAGCAACCATGCCTAGTGATTGTGGACACAGTGTTCACCTAATTGCAAGTCTCAAAATGTTTTATAGGGAATCATGGACTAAATTAAAATTCCCCCAAATTCATATGTTGGCGCTCTAACCCCCAATGGAATTATTACAGAAATGGGGCTTTTAAAAGGTAATCAAGTTTAAATGAGAATATAAGGGTGGGATCCTAATTGAATCTGAAACACCAAGGATGTGTATATGCAGAGAAAAGGCCATGTGAAGGCACACTGAGAATGGGGCTGCCTATATGCCAAGGAGAGAGGTCTCAGAAGAAACTAGCCCTGCAGTCGCTTTGACCTTGACCTTTCAGCCTCCAGAACTGTGAGAAAATTCATTTCTGTTGTTGAAGTCACTCAGTCATTGGTATATTGTTATAGAAAACAAGCTCACAGGGTATACAAACAAAAGAAATATAACTGAAAGTAACTGAACATGTTTTCCAACTGAGAAAAGAAATTCAGTTTCTTCTTTCACCACAGGAACTGTGATTTGGTGAGGAGGTGGTAGAGGGACTTTTGAAAGTTTTCTACCTGACTGGGGACGCTCTAAGTACCACTTATATATTGACCCATTTGACCCTCAAGAGCCTGGAGTTATATGTTATTTCCCCCATGTTGTAGATGAGAAGAGAGACACTCATGTAACCAACATTGGTGTAAGGTATAAGATCACAAAATCACCAATCTGTGAGATCCAGGCAAGAAGCACAAGACAAATGGCCAAAAAAGGAAGTGAAACTCATACCTGCGGCCTTGCTTCTTCTTAGCTTCTTCTTAGCCTTTCATGGCAGAAAGCTCTGTCATTGTGGTGGGTATAGTTTTGTTCTTCATTATTTGTATTATGGGACTATACTCCCAATGCAATAAGGGTAAACATTTGCCCCGCAGGAAACACTTCATTCCCCCAAAAAAAAAAAATTCTGAGCAAACCCAGTGGTTCACCTTTAAGACCTCAAATCACACCATTTTGTCTGAATTTCGATGTCCTCTGATCCCTAAATCTTGTTTGTGTGTTGTGTATTGTCTTAGATTCGAAGGTGGACTCTTTCAGTGGTAACCGCCTAAAAGAATGTGTAAAAGTCATAGGAAGTAAGCATTTTATGCCATGTGTTTCTTGATTGTTTTTTCATACCATGCTATTCTCAAAATAAATCTCACATGATTCTGCTACTTTGTTTTCACAAATTCATTATCAGTCAGTTCTAATTGCCTGTTGGTTAAGCAATAGAGAGTTTTTTTCCTCACACATAAGTCCAAAGGTTCAATCCTGGATTTTATAATTCTAAGGATTTTGAAAGAGATACTATCCTACTTCAGGCTGCTATAATAGAATACCATAAACTGGGTAGCTTAAACAACAAATATTTATCTCTCACAATTCAAGAAGCTGGGAAGTCCAAGGTCAAGGTGCCTACAGATACAATGCCTGTTAGGGGTCTTCTTCCTGGTTTGCAAATGGCCACCTTCTTATTGTATTGTCAAATAACAAGTGAGTGAGAGCATTCTCCTGTCTCTTCTTATTCTTCTTATAAGGGCACTAATCCTATCATGAGGGTTTCATTCTCATGACCTAATTACCCCCTAACAGCCTTGCCTCCTAACTAACTAACTCCATCACCTTGGGACTTTGAATTTCAGCATATGAATTTGGAGGAGAACACAAACATTCAGGGCATTGCAGATACCGACAAGGATCAAACTTGAAAGTAAGTGCACAATCTCTAGCACTTTGAAAGCAAAGGTAATACACACATGCCTAACAAGGATTAGAAATGTGTACTGTCACACTTAAACTGTAGTGTTTAGATTCGTATTTGTAGGTTAAATGAATTTTGTTTTGTTTTAGATTTGCTGGGTAAACTTTCTTTTGTTCTCAGTGTAATCATACTCTTTTTGACTTATCCATAAATCTTGCTGTGAAAGAAATGCCAAACAAAACAGAGAAAGTGAGGTTAAAAACAACAGTCTCACTAATGGTGAAATGTGAGCACACACACAGAACAAACAGAATAATAACAATATAACAAAGAGGAGCCGATAGAATTGCATGTATTGAAGGAATGTGTGCAGAGAATGGGCATCACTTGGGGCAGCTGATATGGCTGGCCGCCAGGAGGACACAGAAGGAGGCATCACAACCTAGAAATGGCTCTCCAGTTTTCAAGGCTCCGAAATTGGATCCTGCGAATACCTAGGCAGAGATTTGAGTGATTTTAATTCATCAGATACTAATGTAACAGCCGAAATGTTGCTTAGTATATCCTTCCCTGCAGTGAAATCAGCATGAGAAGCCAAATCCTAAACTGGAGCTCTCTTGGAGGGCTTGAGATTAGCATGGAAATCCAAATCCTGACCAGTAGTTCGCTTAGAGAGCCCGAGGTTGACATGGGAAGCCAAATCCCGAGCAGAAGCTTGCTTGGGGGCTGTGGAGTTTACATTGGGAGCCAAACCCTGAGTAGGAGCTCACTTGGAGGGCCTGGGGTTGACACAGAAATCCAAATTCTCAGCAGGAGCTTGCTTGGAGGCCATAGAGTTTACACAGGGAGCCAAATCTTGGTCAGGAATTGACATGCGGCGTGGGGGGGGGGGGGGGGGGGTTGGGGGGGGGGGGGGGGGGGGGGGGGAAAATGGCGGGGGCGCCATAGATGGGAAGCCCAACCGGGGGAACACCCGACACACCGGGG
>CAUYQG010086263.1:0-36828 GCA_963574415.1 Tarsius wallacei
AAAATCAAAAGAAAAAGAAAAAAAGATGGGGTTGCATATCAAACCCTCACATACACATTCATGCACAAAGGAAAAATATTTAAAAAATAAATGAGCTATCAAACAGTCAAAAATTTTGAACAATTTTTTAAAAATTAAAAATTAAAAAAAAAGCAAAAATCCTCTGCCCTCTTGTGGCAGGCTCTCTAATTTTTCCTCTCATCTCCTCTGTCTCCTTTGCTCTCTCCTGCAGAGCTTCCACCTCTTCCCCTCTCTCCCCAGTGTCCAGAACAGGGAAGGAGGAGGGGCAGTGGGGGTGAGTGGGGCTGCAGTCCTCCCCTCCCACTCTCGTATGGTCAGAGAGATCCCTTCCAGTGGGGAAGTGTAGGATTGTCCCTTTCCCAGGTATGTACTTGCGGAGGGTACCCCAGCCAGGCCTATCCTGGAATGGAGTTCTCCTATTGCAACTGACATCCAGGCTCCACCTGGCTTTGTCCCTCTCAGTTGTGGCCCAGCTGTGTGGGTCTGAAGTTCAGAGGATTGCTGGAGAGGAGGGGGTTTGGGTCAGCCTTGGACTCACCACCAATCTCTTTGGAGTTCTTCCTCATGCTTTTCTGGCCACACCCTTTGTCCCGCAGCTGGATCAGGGTGTGGGGTGTCTGAGACTCAGCACTCATCATGTCCCTCCGAAGTTTGTGCTTTCAGGATATTCCCTGTGGGTCATGATCAACCCCAAGTAGTTGAGCCACCAGTCACAGAGATTGGGTCTGTTGCTCCATGGTGAGCTAGTCAGAGCACACTCCTGCCCTGCCTTCAAGATGGGCAGGATTCCTCTCTCGTCCTTTCTGGTGGGACTTTGCTTCTGGGCTCCTGCTGCAGCCTTGTTCCCAGTGTCCAGCCAGGTGCTGAAGTGGTAAGGCAAAGCCTAGAGCTGGCAGTCTCTTCTGCTGCAGTGTTGAGAGCCTGGGGTCTGTAGTCTTTCCCAGCTACTTCTTCACAGGAAAACTTTTGTCCATTTAAAATAAAAAATGGTGCTCAGCTTCTGTGACCTAGGAAGCACCAGGGACCAAGCACAGAAGCTGTAGCACCATATGCTGCACCAGGAGGGCTCTGGCCACTAGCTCACGAGCCGCGCTTAGTCAGCCTCTCCCAGCATTTTCTTCCCATTTTCTTTTTGTTGTTTTAAAAAAAATAGTGCTCACCTTCATTAGGGTCCAAGCCCAGCAAGCATCTGAGCAGCTGGAGCACCAACCACTGCACCAGGAGAGCCCCGTCCACTAGCTCCCTAGCCCTCACTCATTCAGCCATTCACATGCCCACTCACTCACCAGCATGCACACAAGATTTTCCATACACTCACTCACTCACACTGGGACTCACATAGTCTGACTGGCTTGGCTGCCATCTTTCCTGATCCCTGAACACTGGTTCTTAATAAGTGTTATGAAACCATCACATAATTTAGCGCACTCTGTTGATGTCTAGCTCAGAATTCTGGGGATCCCTTTGAGGGTTACTGTGGCTGCTGTTGATAATGGCTCACACTTGCAGTCCTATGGGCTACTGGAGTCACTTTATTCAAAGGGGCCCGAAGTGTCTTCCAGTGTCATTTCTTGACTGATGGAATACTTACTGCCTTACCTCTAAGATAGACATAGCAGAAATGGACTGAGGTTAGGTGTACCAGAATTCAAATCCTTGCTTAACTTCTCTGCTTTCACATTTTGCTTCCTTCACTCCTACTGTTCTCTCCTGAGAATGTTTCCTTAAAAAATAACTTGCAAAGGAATCCTATTCTCGAGTCTGCTGTTAGGATACTAGCCTAAGACATGTTACAATCTAGTCAATGAAAATTATATTCCTTACCTGTGTTTCAAAACTGTGCCTTGGTTCAATTTTGGAACACATAGATGACTATACATTCATTAAACTTGCTGGATGTGTTACTTGACTTTTTGTTTTCCTTTTCTCTGCCCTCTTCTTCCAGTGGTGGGGTAATACTGGGGTTATGTACTGTAAATATTACAATGAATACTTAAGCTGTTAATTGTGGAAAGAAACGACACATATGGGTGTTTCGGGGAATCTTACTAAAAGTGGGACACATAGTAAGGTCACGATTAATGGTAATCACCTTTTTTCTTCTTGTATGTTTTGGAAATAATTTTATAATCACTCTTATGTCTGTCTGCTCCAGATTTTATTGTCTCCCACCTATCTCTCCTATTGGCAGTATCTTACAGTGTTTTCAGTTGTAGTAGACTGGAAATACAACAGATATGAAACAGAAGCCTATGTTTCTCCCATCTGATGTGGACACTGTTAATTCATAACAAAGCTGTTTTGCTATTACTGAATTTTTTAAAAAGGCAAACAGCTGGCTTGATGGAAAAGCTACTCTAATCCCTAGAGAACGGGGAGTTCAGACGTGATATAAGCTGACAGAGGGTGAAAAAATAATCTTCAGGCTGATAAGGTAGTGCTGCTATGATGGGCGGGACTGGATGGCATTTGCCACAGCAGAGAACACAGGGTACCCTGTGATTATACAGGCACTTAGAAAAGGTGACATCGGGAAATGATGATAATCAGTTTACTGGTGTTTACAGTAATGAAAGAATGATAAGAAATGTAGAATTGAAATTTTGGAATAAAGTTCATATGTAAAGGAGGTTTGCCTGCTTAGAATTATTTTAAGATTATTGTTCTGTCTTGGTTGATATTTTCCTAAACACCAGTAGAGGCCTCCAGACACTTCATTAAGTAAACAAACACACCAAGATGCTGACACCATCCACACACAGGGGAGATCTGACACCATCAAGTCCACTGACACGGAAGGGATCAAAGTAAATAATTGATGATGATTTAAGTGAAAGTTAGCTGTAATTAGAGGAGGTGCTAACTTTTGTGGTATAACCTGCCCAAATACTCATTAAAAAACAAAACAAAACAAAACAAACAAAAATAACTTGGTCTAAAATGGAAGGTCAATGGTAAGTGTGACTATTGTTATTTTAAATCACATTTAAATGTCATGATATGGACATTTCTGCTAACAATTTATTATGTTATTAATAGGACAGCTCTCTCAAGCTACCTGATTTGCCCCCCAACATTAGAATCAAAAGATCACAGCTGGAGAAGAATAAAAACAAGCTAATTTGCAGATCTCCAACCTGCGTTGTCTGGCAAGTACTACATTTTTGTCCTTTTACCATCTCAACACATTTTGAACTGAGCGTAGCCCCAGAGGAAAAGTTGGCTAGATAGTAACTTTGAAAGCTTTACAGAAAATATAATGAATCCAGCTCATATACATCCTAGGAGTAAAGCAGTCTAAAGCATCCATTTGATTTGTAAGTATATGTGCATTTATGTGTAGTTGCAAATAAGCACCAAGATCTACGGGACTGCTATTGATTAACTACATGTTTTCCCTCCCAAGATTTAATGAATAATCCCAATTAGAATCATCCAAGTCCTACAGTGCTCTAGGGTGTCTACTGGTAGAGGACAGAGGCTGCTTCCGAGGAAAATCTCCATCAGATTCTGGGTATCATTGATAAAAATTCTATAAGCATCAACCCCTTATTAACTGCTTTAAGAAACTCCAGCAGATTCTTTATATATTACCACTTGTCTGACTGTAGTTGTAGTTGACAGTATAAATACATTCATTTTGCTGTCACGTTAATTGATTTCAGCTAATTAGGAACATTTTTTTGGCCCTAATTTGATAAGGAAGTGTGAATGCATTTTCTCCCCCACAGCAGGCTTGTTACTTGCTGGAGTATTAGGAGAGTGTTAATTAGGCACAGTTCTTCTGTCACCTTGATGATTTTTAAACAGCATTCACCATATAGACAGACTAAACTGGCCAGAAAGAGAGCAGGGTTTCAGTCATAGGTGCTATGTGCTAAATTAGGTTAGTTATGTGTGGAATTGACATCTGAAAAAGGTGGATATGTGTAAGACAAAGAAGTGCCATATATGTATATATTTTTTTTTCCTTTCACAAATGTTCCTCATAGATGACCCCTTCAATCCCCAACCCCCATTTCAGACCCTCTCAGGCTGCAGAAGTACATGTCTCTCTTCAGTCATTGTCATTCTTCCTCGACCCTCCAGGATCCAGTTGGGTGTTCGTTCTGGCCCTTCTTAATTTTAAAGCAAAAGTCTCAGGTTTTGAAAATTCACTGGCCCTGAAGAATCTGCAGATCTTTTGAACAGTTTGGGCCTTGGGATTTCTTTGTTCAATCTCTTCTGCTGAAGGCAAAGCTGGGCTGACTGTTTGCTGTCTGCCTACAGCAGTGGAGCAAAAGGAAACAAACAACAGAGCTGTGGAAATTCCTGCTAGGAGCTTGTTTGTAGATGGAGCCCACAGAGTATCTGTTGTTTATTTGCGGAGCTTTTTGCAGGGAAGGGCTGGGATATGCATAAAAAGGAGCTTGAAACAAGTACTATGTAGGAAAGGAGGAAAAGAGATGTTTGACAACAAGTTTTCAATTTTGAGGCTGAAAGAAATGCTCGTTTATATAATATGAGCTTTCTGTAAAGATACAGTTGCTCTCTGAGGCATGCAAACCTTTGTTTTTCCTTTGTTTGTTTTTTGCTGTTGCTGTACACTAATCTTTTACATATTTACCTCCATCTTTCTTGTGACCAATCTGTACATAACAGAAGTAAATAAAATAACCGAATATCCTCCCGTTATTACATTTTACCATTTTAATTCTGCAAATCAAACTCCCAATGCTAGTCTCATTACCAAAAGACTAATGACATTGTTTTGAAGTACATTAGAAATATCATATATCTGCTGTTACCTCATGCCTATAACTATGTCTGAGTCATAGAACATAACAGGACAGAGTAGGGAACCCCTTAGGAGAATAAATGGCGTTCTGAAAGAAGTCTTGATGAAATAGAAAGAATATGATATTTGGAAATTCCATCTGTCCATTGCTTATAAGCTTGTTCACTTGTCTTTGTGAATCTTCATTGTCTGTTTTGTAAAATGTGGATAATAATTGATATATTATTAGCACAGTTAAATATTAAATATGTGGTGTTTTTTGGTCATCTTGATGTTTATGTTGGCCCTTCTTAATTTTAAAACAAACGTTGCAACCATTTAACACTAATTGACAAATAGTAGGTGCTCAATAAACATTCGGATATCTAGCATTATCTCATGTATTTGTATGTTTATATGATCCATAGTCCCCCATTAATGTAAGCTTCAGGGGGATGAGGTATGCATCTCATTCACCACTATGTTCCCAGCTCCTTGTCTGTGGCAGATACTCAATAAACATTTGTTGTATAGCTTGATGAAGTATCAGCTATTAGGGCACCTAATATTAATATTATTGCTATTGCTTTTAGTTAAATTTGCTAGCTACAAAATTTCCTACATAAACACAAATTACATAAAAACATATCCTAGTATGTCCTAGTACAAAGTTATTGAAGAAACCGAAGGTTGAAAATGAATTATATAAACTTCCACATCAAGATTACAAAAATAAATGAGTAAATCCAAACCAAAGAAAGTAGAAAGAAGGAAATTCTAAAAATAAGATAAGAAACCAATGAAATAGTATTCTTATGACAATACAATAAAATTTTAAAAATAAGTTAATAAAATATAAAACAAATGTGAAATATCAACAGACCAAGTTTGATTTATTCAAAAGACTAATAAAATTAATCAAACTTTAACAAAACTCAGAGAAAAGAAAGAAAACAAAATATTGACAATGTAATAAATTAAAAGGTGGTTATCAATATGGATAGTAACAGCATTCAGAAAGACAATATTGAAAAACTTTAGTCATCTACCATGCAGATAAAATGGAAAAATTTTGTGAAAACAATACTTACCCAAAGTGACACAGTCTAAATGATCTTTTGAGGAAATTGGATATATTATTATTATTCTTTGGTGCTCATTACAAGAAAGTAATTATTTTTCAGTACTAACAAAAATACAGTCATACATAGCTTGATAGCAGCAATATGTTCTGAAAATGTGTCATTAAGCAATTTTGTTGTTGTGTGAACGTCATGAAGTATATTTACACAAATCTATATGATATGGGATTGCTTATTGCGCCTATTGCTCTAGGCTACAAACCTATACAGCACATTACTGTACTGAATACTATAGCCAAATGTAATACAATGGTATGAATCTAAACATATTTAAACTACAAAGGTATAGGAAAACCTGGTATTATAATCTTATGCGACCACTATTGGTTTTTTTTGTTGTTATTGTTTTTTGCTCTTATTATTTTTTTATAGCAATGAGGTCTCGCTATATTGCCTAGGCTGGTCTCAAACTCCTGAGTTCCAGCAATCCTCTTACCTCAGCTCCCAAAAGTGCTGGGATTACAAGTGTGAGCCACCACACAGCCAAGCAAACTTTTTTTATCTTACAGTACAGTACCGTGTAACAGCTGGCATCGAGTAAACAGGCAAGAAGAGTTTCTGACTAGAGGTAGGAGATAGTAGAGCTGAAGGATCATCAGCAACAGGAGCTGCAATTTCACTCGCTGAGGTTGACAGCACAGGCTCTGGTTCCTTGCTGAATTTCTCTATCTACCCTTTTGAGAAAAGACTCAGTGATGTCTGGGCAGCAGTTCTTTTTACAGCTGCAACAACTTTCGTGTACCATTCTACGTTCAGGTCCTGTGATATAACCTTTTGAATCAGCATTAGCCTGAGCAGGACTTGACGCTGACCCTGCATCCACAAAGAGAAGTTTTTCCATCTCCTCCACCACTTTTCCACACTTCTTTGATAATTTCCACATTGTGAGCATGGCAGACCTCACATGTTCCATGATCTTGTCCTTGTTTGGAAATGTGCTGATGGTTGAATGATCTTTTCACTTTGCTCCACTGCCTCAACTACTTTCACCTTTGTTTCCATCGTTATTGCTTGGCTCTTTTTAGCAATATCAGCTACATTTACTGCTTTTACACTTGCTTCCGGACACCCATCAGGTCCTCCAGATTGAGACTGATTTAGGTTCAAGATCTGTAGCCGGCTCACGACGCACCATAGTCACCACACGCTTGCCCCTGAAAGAACGGGAATGCGTGAGGCACAAGCTTTTATAGAAAATGTCCGGGACCACTATTGTTAACCAAAATGTCATGCAGTTCATGACTATATTTTCACTTTTAATATCCAATGAGCATTTTATTATACATAATATTAGATATATTACAATCCATTTTAAAAACCACCTTCACCTAAACTTTTTAGGTGGTTTTCAAATTGCTGCCATTCTAAATAGGACCTTACAAGGACTCCCTTTAAAATGACTATGCTACTCTGCTTCTCTCTGTCACCTACATTCCATTCTACCATCACTCACTGCCAGTCGCACACAATTCACATGGCAGTGAGAGATGCCCTCCCAATGCATCCAAGGATCGTAATCATCTGAGAACTCTTCTTTCCAAAAAGTGCATATCATAAGCTTGTTCTAAAATAATGTTCCTAGAGATCATTCCTGTTTGGGGACTTGAGAAGTTCTAAATAAAGAAATAATTTCAGATTTAGTTTTTCATTTATTCTGTATTAAGTGAGGAGACTGGGTCACCATCGTACAATTGTTCTAAAACTTTAAAGTAATTAACATTTTGTACATTTTAACCTAAATACTGTCATTTTGTGAGTATAATTTAAATTGCTAGTAATTTCTCAGCTTTTTAGGTTTTCTATCTTCAATAAAACCAAATTTTGGTTTTAATAAAGAAAGACATAAAAAGAAATATTTGAAAACATATGGGTTTTTCATTTTTTTCAACACTGTATTTCCACTTAAGCGAATGCAGATTAGACTTTCAAAGTGTTAGATAGATGTTCATAATTTATTACACTATAGTTCAAATGCAAGGGCAACATTTATTTCTGTGTCACTATATATGTAAATGAGAGCAAAAGAAGATAATTCTGAATCTGTTGCAGTCACGTTATTCATAAAAGTAAAACAAAATGGCCCTTTCTTGCCTGAGATGCAACATCCACACTGCTGAATGTAGTTGTCTCTCTGCTGTCGCTATCTGAGACAAAGATAGTAAAGATGTAATAAATTCATTGAGTGAGTTGTAAAAAGCAAACCTGGCCAGAGACTCAAACCCTGTAAAACTTGATTTGAGTCAAGCAGGGAGAGAAATTCCCACCTCAAAATATATGGTTGATGGCATCTCCTTCCTTTAAAATGTTTTGGAAAAATAAGTCAATTCAAAGCAATGTGGAGTGTCACTTTCGCAGTAAAATAAGTTTTGAGGAATGATTGACTCAGTTGTTTGTTATCAAACTTCAAGTGGGCTTGAATTTATTTTCATTCTCTTTAATCTGTCATTTTACTATGGTTTATAGTGAATCCAGTGCTTGGAGGCATAAGAAAAAATTTATGAAAACAAAAGGAGTAGAATGAAGAAATGTTCTATTATGCATTTTTATTTTTCCAGGCTTTTGAGAAGAAGTCTTATTGACTTTGCACTTTAATACCAAAGTATCACTGAGTAGCCATCGTCTGAGGGCAATTCACTCTAGCAGACTTGCACACTGACCTTAGACATTTGTTAAAGTATTTATTTTTATCTCCCTTCAAAATTGAAAAGCCACATTAGGTTTTTCATAATGTAAAGATGGAGCTGCTTCAAATCTAAGGAAAGGTGACAATAAAGTAGGATACATTCACTAATTGTTCTTCAAATAAAATCTGTGAAAAGATTTAAATGAACATCTGTTTGAAGAATAGAGCTATTAAAGGGAATGTTCTGCACAAACAATATGCCATGCAGAATAGTTGTACAAATAATGCTGTGAAATTGTTTAATTAACTCATAAAAGAGGGAATCTAGTAGAGGAAATGTATGCAGTACACTCTGGAGCTGTTTGACAGTCTTCAAGAGCAGATGTGATTATGATTATAATTATTTTAGTAAATTGAGCCATAATTTCTCTTTCTGTTGTAAAATAAGGTGAAGTATCTTATGAATCCTAAGTAGGACCAACCTTTAAGCATAAATAATTCATGCAAATTCTGACTTTTGTGGGAGCCACAGTATTGCTATCATTTCCTTCCTTTCACTGAGGTGTACCTTTGTAAATATGATTGAGAAGAGAAAGTTTTCAACGAGTGGCTCCAAAATAACGAGGTTGGATTTTATGTGTGCTTTGTGAAAATTGGTTTCAATATTTTAAGGATATTTGGATGTCCACAAACTAATATGTATTTGCCTCTAGAAAGTACCAATTATTTGTAAGATCATGGTGTGTGGTGGGTACGGAGTAATTGTGTATGCTTTATAACCAGGAAAATGCAATTAGAGACCTTATAGGATAGAACATGAAGGCTACAGCAACATTTTTGTGTGTTTGAGGTCAACTAGCTTTACTTGAAGCAGATTCATTGACCATACATTATGTATCTAGTTTGATTAATAATATTATGCAAATTTATTAGTTTTATGCTACTTTACTATGTTTCATTCGTCTCCATTTTGGAAATTGCATATTTTTATATTCATAACTTTAGTTCATAATTACAGAAATGCAACATATTCTGTATATTGCCTTTATCACTCTTATTAACTGAAATTACTGCTGGAAGGAAATTAATCAGACAAATTAGTATGCTTATTCATGAAACCTAGATTATAGTAAACCCCAAGATTAAGACTAATGAAACAATTACTTATTTAATCATTATTGAAAATGGGAACATTGCTCAGATATCTGACAGTAACTGCAGCAAGCCTTGGAAGTAGAAAAATGAATGTGTTTTTCTTGACTGCTCTTTCATGAAACCAAGATTATTATCACCTGCTGCAAGTTTTGTTTTCATAGTCAACATTTTCTCTAGAAAAAAGTCTCTTCTTACTAGGGAAAGAGAAATCCAATTTCTCCAATAGGCATTTCTTCTTGAAACTTAACTATTCTGACTCTGACATTTCAAATTTCAGATGTATATGAAAGTATTCATAAATCAAGGTAGTACACACTTATGGGCATGATAATTTTGATACCTTATAAGAACAAACACTGTACCAGAGGTAAAACTATTCCGGTAAGGTATTTTTTCAAAACAAATTTTAACATTTTAATCTGAGTTAATAGCCTATTTTAAAAATTCATAATCTTCTTCTCCATATGTCATTGGTGCCCAGAAGCAATTAGTATTCAATTGTTTAAGGTTTTTCTGGAGGTTGCCTTGGTGTTGGACTGCTTTTCTTGTTTCTTAACTTTAGAGGCTAACACAAAATTAGCGATTTTCTGATGTGATAATGCTGAAGATGTTATCCAAATCATTTTCACACCCTATTTCTTTTATTTCTAAAAATGTGCTTGATAAATAACTTTATTACCTACTTTTGAAAATCTGAGTATTGTACTTAAAATATTAGTATCTTGTTCTATTAAATCCAGACATCATCTTTTGAGTCTCTGCATTGTAAGATGAAAATGTCAACATTCCTAACATTTCCTTACCATGCTTTCCTTCATGTTTTGGTCACTGGATAAAATGCAGGACACCCAGTTAAATGTGAGTTTCAGATAAACAGCAACTAATTTTTGTAGGTAAGTATGTCTTAACCTTTTAGGGCACATATTTATATTAAATTTGATTTGGAAAATGAAAAACATATAAGTGATATTTAATTAATTATACATGAGAAAGAAGAATTTATTGAGGAGATATTTTCTTTTTTGAGTTGGAGTCTCACTCTGTCACCCAGACTGGAGTGCAGTGGCACGCTTCCGGCCACCGCAGCCTCAACCTGCTGGGCTCCGGCGATCCTTCCACTCAGCCTTTCAAGTAACTGGAACTACGGGCGCGTGCTACCACGCCCGGCTAATTTTTTGATTTACTGTAGAGATGAGGTCTTGCCAAGTTGCCCAGGCGGGTCTCTAACCCGTGGGCTCAGGCTATCCACTCACCTCAGCCTCCCAAAGTGCAGGGTTGCAGGCTGAGCCACCGAGCCCAGCTTGAGGAGATATTAAAAACAGGTCAACCAATTCATCCTGCATAACCCTCAAAGTCTTAGGAATTTGGGGAACCAGCTACCTCTAAATTGGGTTTAGTGAGTGAAGCTGGAATCAGAAAAACTGGTGGAAAGTTCTAATTTAGGAGCAGCTACACTCTCAGATTACTTCCCCAAGTCTTCACAAACAGAATTCCATGTTCCACCTTAGCAGAGAAAAAGAAATTCCCGTTTCTTTTTTGCAGATTCAATACAGGGTGGCTCTTAATGTAGAGACAGCAGGCAAAACTAAGAGCAGGTGTGACCCTGAATTGAAAAGAAAATTGAGTAAACATCTATTTTCTGTTTGGGGAGTCCTCTTTCCGTGTTTGGTCCTCAGTATACTGATGACAGCATCAGTTAACAGAAGACTGAAGGGTTCCTATCCTTAGGTCAAAAGATTGCCTCAAAACAAAGGACTTACAAAAACTGTTAATACTCCTTGGGTGAAAAAGCATGGTCTCTACCTTACCATTCATGGTGAGGGCTATCAATCCACAAATTTTGTTACCCAAGCAGAATTTTCAGTCTTTTTTTTTTTTTAGGAATACATTTTAAAATATAAATTGCTGGCCAGGGAAAGCCAGACATTTGAAGTTTCTAATATGAAACACAAATATCAAAATGTATTTATTTATATTTATTTATTTTTAAAAGATACAGAGTACAATTCAGGATTAGGTATACAAGTGTTTATCGTATAGGTAAACTTTGGCCTTCCTTTGGTCCCCACTTCACCTGCTCTCAGATCAGTTACCATTATTGATATTATGTACTCCCCACCCATCCCCAGGGCAGGCAGTTTTCCACTACTGCCAATCCCTTTCTTACAGTATTATGATAAATGTTCAGGGTCCACTTATGAGTCAGAACATGTGGTACTCAGTTCTTTGTTTCTGTTTTGGATCACTGAGTAGTATAGACTCTAAATCCATCAAGTTGCTGTGAAGTCCATAGTTTTGTCCTTCTTTGTGACTGTGTAATATTCATCATGTATGTGCGCCACATTTTTTTATCCAGTCCATTTTCAATGGGCAGCACAGTTGGTTCCATGTTTTCACTATTGTGAATAATGCTGCAAAAAATTTGCCTGTGCAGATATCTTTTTTTCTAGAGTGGTTTGAGATCCTCCAGGTATATTTCCAGGAGGGGGATGGCCTGGTCTTGTGGAAGTTCACTTTTTAGATTTTTTTAGGAATTGCCGTATTGTTTTCCACAGAGCTTATACTAGTTTACACTCCCACCAAGATTGTAGAAGCGTTCCTGATTCCCCCGCATCCTCTCCAGCATCTGTTGTTTTTTGATTTACTGGTGACGGCCATCCTGACTGGAGTTAGGTGGTATCTAGGAGTGGTTTTAATTTGCATTTCTTGGATGACTAATAAGGCTGAACATTTTTTCATGTACCTGTTGACTGCTTGTCTTCTTTTGAGAAGTGTCTATTCATATCTTTTGCCCACTTTTTAATAGGATTGTTTTTTTTCCTTTTGGCACATTTGAGTTAGTTTCTTGTAGATCCTGGATGTTAGGCCTTTGTCAGATAAACAGTTGGCAAATATTTTTTCCCATTTGTGGACTATCTACTGCTCTTTTGATGGTTTCTTTTGCTTTGCAGAAGCTTGTCAGTTTGTTGAGGTCCCACTTGTCTATCTTATCTTTCATGGCATGGGCATTTGGAATTTTGATCAGAAATTGGTTGCCCATTCCAATTTATGTAAGGGTGTCACCTGCGTTTTCTAAGATTCTTGTAGTTTGAGTTTAGGTCTTTGATCCATTTAGAGTTGATCTTTGTGTATGGTGATAGGTAGGGGTCCTATTTCAATCTTCTTCATGTGGTCAGCCAGTTTTCCCAGTACCATTTGCTGAGTAGGTTCTCTTCTCCCCAGTGGTTATCGGTGGAAGCTTTGTCGAAGATGAGTTTGTTGAGAAATTGAGGTTTTGCTTCTGGAATCTCTATCCTGTTCCATTGGTCTATATGTCTGTTCTTGTACCAATACCAAGTTGTTTTAATTGTTGTAGCTTTATAATACAGTTTAAAGTCTAGAAGTGTGATTCCTCCCACTTGGTTTATTTTGCTGAGGGTAGTTTTGGCTATACATGGTCTTTTATGTTTCCATGTGAATTTCTGTATTGTTGTTTCCAGCTCTGAGAAGAATGATGTTGGTAATTTAATGGGTATTTCCTTGAATCTGTAGATTGCCTTGGATAGGATGGATATCTTAACAATGTTGATTCTTCTCATCCATAAGCATGGAATATTTTTCCACTTGTTTGTGTCTTTGATTTATTTGAGCACTGTTTTGTAGTTTTTGTTGTAAAGGTCTTTCACTTCTCTGGTTAGGAAGATGCCGAGGTATTTCATTTTGTGTATGTGTGTGTGTCCACTATGAACAGGATTGTGTTTTTTATTTGGTTCTCTGTCTGTTTGACAGCAGTGTATAAGAATGCAACTGTCTTTTGCACGTTTACTTTGTACCCTGAGACTTTGCCAAAGACTTTTATCAGTGCAAGGAGATTTTTGGCAGATTTTCTCAGATTTTCAAGGTATAGGATCATATCATTAGCAAAGAGGGATAGCTTAACTTTCTAGTTTCCTATTTGAATACTCCGTACTTCCTACAAGAGAAGGAAATAAGGAGTATTCAAATAGGAATGTCTGTTTGCTCTAGCTAGAACCAACTGAATAGGAGGGGTGGAGTGAGCAGCCTTAAGTTGTTTCAGTTTTCAGGGGAAGTGCTTCCAATTTCTGTGCATTTAGAAATATTGGCTGTGGGTTTATTGTAGATGGTTCTTACTATTTTGAGGTATGTTCCCTCTATGTCTAGGTGTTTAAGAGTTTTTATCAGGAAGTGATGCTGCATTTTATTGAAAGCTTTTTCTGCATCTAATGATATAATCATGGAGTTCTTATTTTTACATCTGTTGATGTATTGAATTACATTCATTGTCTTATGGATGTTGAACCAGCCCTGCATCCCAGGGTCAAAACCTATTTAGTCACAGTGAATGGTTTTTGAGATGTATTATTAGATCTGATATGTTAGAATCTTGTTGAGAATTTTTCCATCTATGTTCATCAGGGAGATTGGCCTGTGTTCTTTCTTTGTTGGATCTTTACCCTACATGGATATCAGTGTAATGTTATCTTCATAAAATGATTTGGGAAGAGTTCCATCTTTCTTGATTTCCTGGAATACTTTCAATAGGATTGGTATCAGCTTCTCCTTGTATATTTTGTAGAATTCCACTGGAAAACAGTCTGGCCCAGGACTTTCTTTTTGTAGGTAATTTTCTTATGATGAAGTGAGTTTTCTGGGTTGTTATTGGTCTACTTAGTGTCACAATGTCATTTTGTTTTAACCTTGGGAGGTTGTGTGATGTCAGAAAGTCCTCCATTTCATTTGGGTTATTGAGTTTGTTTTCATGTAGTTGTGCATAGTAATCTCTGATAATCTTTTGTATTTCCTTGGGGTTGGTTGTAACTTGATGGTTTGCATTCTAATTGTGTTTATTTTGGCTTTTTCTCTCTTTTTATTGGTTATTCTGTCTACGGGTCCATCAATCTTGTTTTTTCTTTCGAATAACCAGTTTTTTGTTTTGCTGATTTTTTTCTATATTTTTATCTTCTATATCCCATATTTGGGCTTTTACTTTGGTGATCTGGATTCTTCTGCTGAAGTTAAGGTTTTGTTAGGCTGTTGACTTGTGATCTTTCTATTTTCTTGATGTGTTTTCATAGAGATATAAATTCTCCCCTTAGTGCTGTTTTCATAGCATCCCATAGGTTTTTGGTAAGATGTTTCTTCATTTTCTTATCTTTCCAGGAATCTTTTAATTCTATTTTGATTTGTGTTGACCCAGGAGTTGGTCAGTATCATGCTGCTTAGTGTCCATGTCTTTGTGGTTTTGGGGGAAATTTTGTTGGTGGTGATATTGATTTTATTCCACCGTGATCTGAGAAGGTGCATGGCTGCATTTTGATCTTGTGAATTTTGTTTATGCTTGATTTATGACTGAGAATGTGGTTGATATTGGAGTATATTCCATGTGGTGATGAGTAGATATATATTCTAGATATAGATGCTTGTTGGGTAGAGTGTTCTGTAGGTATCTATTAAGTCCATTTGGTCAAGCATCAAGTTCAGGTTCTGGATCTCTTTGTTGATTTTTAGAATTGATTATCTATCTAGGGTTGTTGGTGGGGTGTTTAAGTTCCCAACTATGATAGTGTTTTTTTAGTTTACTTTTTTTAGTTTATCTAGTAACTGCTGTAAAAGCTGATGTTTCTGTGTTGGGTGCATATATGTTTAGGATGAATATTTCTTGTTGATGGATTGAGCCTTTTGTCATTATGTAGTGTCCTTCTGTATCTTTTTGAATTTTTGATACCTTAAAGGTTGTTTTGTTTGATATTAAGATGGCATCTCTTGCCTTCTTTTGTGTTCTGTTCATCTGAAAATTTGTTTTCCATCCCCTAACTTTGAGTCTGAGAACATCCTTTGTGGTGAGATGTGTTTCTTGCAGGCAGCAAATTGTTGGTTCATGATTTTTTTTTTTTAAATCCAGTTTGCCATTCTATGTCTTTTCAGTGGTGCAGTTAGTCCATTCATGTTCAGGCTGATTATTGAAAGGTGTGTTTGTCCCTGTCACAATGCTCTTATAAGGTTGTTTTGTTTTCTCTTAGCTTTTGTGTTAATATATGTGTGTGTGTTCGTTTTTGCAGGTGTGCTGTGTGTTCTGCTGCTTCTGTGTTGTGATCTTGTGAAGTAGATATCTTTTTTTGTTTCATTTTTCTTCTGTGCACAGCACTTTTAAAGCATCTTCTGTAGAGCTGGTCTGGAAGCAGCATATTCACTTTGGGATTGGATGTCTGGGAGGGACTTTAATTCTCCATTGCTTATGAAGCTTAGCTTGACTGGGTAGGAAATTCTTGATTAAAATTGTTTATCTTTAAGAACATTAAAGATGGAGGTCCAATCCCTTCTGGCCTGTAGTGTTTCTACAGATAATTCTGCAGCAATTTTGATTGGTTGCCTTCAGTAGGTAGTTTGACCTTTTTCCCTTGTTGCCTTTAGGATTTTTTCTTTTATACCTATTTTGTGTGAGTGAATTACTATGCCTCTGGGGTTGGTCTTCTTATAAGATGTCTTTTAGTGGTTCTCTGAATCTCTTGTGCTTGTATAGATGTCTCTGGCCAGATAAGGAAAAATTTCTGGAATGACCTCATGGAATGTTTGTTCCAAGGTGTTTTCTGTTTCTCTTCTACTTCAGATTTTCAGGTCAGATTTAGGTTTGGCTTCTTGATAATGTTGCACATCTTTTGGGCAGTTTCTTCTTTCTTCTTAAGTTTTTTTCCCCTATATTTTTAATAGATTGGGTTACTTCCATATTTTGGTTTCTCAGCTGGAGATTCTTTCTTTTGCTTGGTCAATTCTGCTTCCCATGCTTGCCAGTTTGTTATTTACTTCTTGGATAAAGTTCATTATTTATGTTATTTCTAAATACACTTTCTTGAGTCTGTCCAACTCTATTGCAATTTAATTTAGTTTTAACCCTTGTCTTTCTTGATTTTTATTCATTCTATCCAACAGATCTCTGATCTCTGTAAGTATATTATGAGTACTGTTGTTCTCAGAGATAGTCATTGTTTGTGCCTCAGTCAGTAACTATTTTTTAAGACCAACTCTTTGTTGGGGCTCTGAAGGTTACCAGTGATGTTTTGTTGGTTTTTTTTCATTTGTAGCTCTCTTATCTTTCTCTTTAATTTCATTGCTCAGTGGGAAATGGAGAAGCAGTTACTTCTGATATTTGCTCTACCTTCTATCCTTCTCTGAGACAGGGCTCTTGGTTTGTTCAGTTATGAAATAGGGGTGGGGGTGGGGCATTGTGCTATCTCTTTACAATTTTGATCACTTACTAAGGGGATCACTTACTATGGAGAGGAGCTGCAAGGATTCAGAACCTACTGATGAGTCACAATGCTTGTTGTCTGGTGAATGGGCCAGCTGGGACTTACTCTCCATCTCCACACAATCTGACATTACAATGAGTATGCTTGTGTAGCCCATGAATCCAAGACAGGGTATAAGAGGGGAAAGAGAGGGAAGAAGGACAGAAAAATGGGAAAGAAGAAGAAAGAGGAAAAAAAGAAGAAAAACACAGAGAAAGAAAAAAAGAGAGTGAAATAGAAGAAAAGAGAAGAGAAAACCAACCAACAAACAACCAAACAAAGCAAACAAATGAAACAAACAAACAAACAAACCAAAACCCCCCAGAGTTCTCAGCTTTAGTATATTTATTTGTTGGGGGTTCCTTCTTGTGGTGGGTTCTGTGACTGCAGGTCTGTTAATGCAGGTTCTCTCTTCACTGTTGAAACTTAAGATGTTAGAATCTTCACCCCCTGCTGATACAACTGATAGCTGGCAAATGGTCATGTGGGGATGGGGATGTGAGATAACTGATTCAGCATGTCCTGGGCTCTCTTTCCCTTCCTTCCTTCCTCTCTCAGCATGGTTACAGCTCCCAGGGCATCCATTTCACAGCAGGGGAATGGAACCTCCATCCTCTGCCCTGCCCTCCTGATCTCTTTTGCTCATTGCTAGGGGTAGAGGGGAATCAGCTAGGTACTCACCAGCCTCCTTCTTGGTCAGATCTGCTGTATGCATCTGTTACCCAGCAGCTGGCTCAGGGCAGGGGGTGGATCATCTGGGGCTCTGCATCTGCTGATACTCACCAGGGCTTGTGCAGGGGGTCATTGCTCTCTGAGGTTGCAAAGAGCAACCCAAAGCAAGGCAGAGATCATCCCCTGGTCTCAAGAGGCAGGTCTGCTGTTCTGCAGAGGGTACTCTGGAGCACTTCTCTGCCAGGCTTTAAAGTGGCTGCTCCGTTTCTCTACAGGCTATTGTTCCTGCTACAAATGGGGTTGGGAGAGATAGCTTCCTTCTCAGCAAGTGCTGCAGTCTTTGGATCTCAGGTCCCGGTCGCCAGGCCCTGCAGCTCAGTTTGGCAATGGAGATGGGGGGCAGCAAGTCAAGGCTCAGTGGGGGCCTCTCCCTACTGCTTTCTCAGGACTCTGCCTCTGACTCCCTCACTGCACTCTTTCTGTAGTCCTTGTTGCCAGTGTCTGATCTGTCACTGAGATGGTGGGAATTACAGTCACTTCGGTGACTTCTTTCTGGTTAAAGCTCTGCTGATTTAAGAAAATGACACTTGGCTTCTGTGTTCCAGGAATGCTAGGGACCAAGCAGAGTGGCTGTGGCACCAGTGGCTTCACCAGGAGCCTCTCACGTGCCCTCCTAGTCAGCCTATCACATGCCCACTTATGTACAGATACACACGCTGAATCATTCATACATTCACTCACACACACAGGGACTTGCACAGTGTGACTAGCTACGCCACCATCTTCCTGAGATGTTGAGATCAAAATTGAAAAATAGAAAAGGAGAACTCAGAGAGAGAAAACAAAGTTGGTGAAAGAAAGAATAGAACTTTAAAAATAAATGAAATACAATTGAAGTTCTTAGTAAGATAATGCATTAGAAACAAGAATAGGATCTTTTAACAAGAGAGCATCTCGTCAGCAACAACAACAAACAATCTCTTGCAAACTAAAAACAAGATAACAGAAACCTTAAAATCAATGAGATATTTGGAATATATATTTGAGGCAATCATCCCAGAAGTAGAATTAAGAGACAAAAATAAAAAATTAGAGGAAAATGATATTTTTAATAAAACTATAAAAATGAAATAACATGAATTCCAAGAAAAGAAAACAGAGGAAAGGGGAAAAGTTATCAAAGAAGCAATGTAGCAGGGGTACCAAAAAATGTATATGCATTTTAAGAGATGTTATCTATGCATTACTCTTAGTTTGCTGTAGTCAGAAGTGTCTGGATGCTGATGGTAACCACTTTGAGAACCTCTTGTAATTGCAGAATTAAAACATGACTTGTATTCATTTTTTGTTATCGGTATAATTGAGTATTGCAATTTTAATAGTTTTTCCTTTCTTAAAATGTACATACATTTTTTGATACTCTGTATTTCCTAAAACTAATAGGCATAAGTTTTCAGATTAAAGCTGTTCATCAAGAACTTAGAAAAAAAATGTGAGGAAAAAATACTGGAGAAATGGAATATGAAATTTCAAAACACTAGTAAAGAAAAAAAATAAATCCTTACAGATCTGAGAAAGCGAGAGACAGACAAGAAGGAGAGGGAGAAGGAGTGGAGGAGAGAGGAAAAAAACAGAGAGAGAAAGAGAGAGGAAGGAAAAAAAGAAGATGAAAGAAAAAAGGAAAATTATATTACATAATTCAAGTATCAATAACTTTTCAGCTTCTCAACAGAAATATTGAAACTTAGAGAAAATAGTGGAGTGATGTGTAAAAATTTCAAGGGGAAATAATTTTTAACCTAAATAATTTCTAACCCAGAATACCATTCTCTAAATCATAAATAAAGTATGATGTCAGAAATTTAAATATTTAAATCATTGTCTCAAAAATGTTACTTACTATGCAATATTTCTCAGGAAACCACTGAAAGATGTGCTAGCGACAAAGCGGAGTAAGTCAAGAAAGAGTAAAACAGGAAATCTGAGGCTCAAGAGCCAAACAGAAGAAAGAAGAGGAGAATTTCCAGAATGATGATGAAGGAAAGTCTGAGGAAAAACAGTGTCTCAGCAAATTTAAATTGGAGCAGGAGAGAATATTCTAGTAGGTAGTAAAAGTTTACTTGTTAACCAGCTTGATTTAGCCATTTCACACTGTATTTGTAATCCAGAACATGTTGTACTCCATAAATATGTACATTTTTTTATCTGTCAATTTAAGTAATTAATTTTTCAGAAAAAACTTATCTGATATGTGTGACTCTCATAATTAAGGTATACTTTTAAAGTTCTGTTTGAAAATTTGTGAATGAACTGGTGTCTTAATCTGCAATGCCTACTAGTGTCAATTACTTTTAACACAACACAAATGAAAAAAGAGATGCAATCACTAACTCCAAGAAAAGCAAAATGTTGGCAACAAAGGAAGTATATTTATAGTATATTATCTGACTGACCTATAAAGACATTTGTAGTCATAATAATTCATAAATTAAATATTTATTTGACAAAAATGTGATATAACTAGATTAAGAAGATGTTTCCTTCAGAGAGAGGGAAAGAAAAAAGTGAAGTTTTAAAAAGCAGAATCAAATCTTCATCTTAAATTATCAGAAAGCATCAGATAATATATAACTGAAGAATCAAGTTATAGGCATATCATGTTTTATTTACAAAAAAGAGATGAATACCAGAAAAAACAACTCAAAGACATGAAAATGATTTATTATGCTGGTCAGGATTTGGGAGTAGAGAGGACTAAAGCAGAAGACAGCTGTTTTCTTTTGTTGCCTGTAAATTAAATTTAAACTTATGTATACATATTACTTCGCTATAAATAAATGAACAACTAATGCAATGAAAAAATAGACAAAAATATTGTATGCTCATTTCTTTATAGGGAGGGAGAAAAAATAGAAACCAAACAAGCCATATAAACCCAGTAAAAGAAAGTATGAGAGAAGCTCCAGCTATGAACACATGATACTTTACAGCCTTCTGAAGCTGTTCACATAGTGTAATTTTCAATCTTATAAGAAACAGGAGGTGAACCCCAAACATGGCAGGTTTCTTCCTTGTGCTCACAGACCTCAGGGCTCTTTGGGGAGATGCGATAGACTTGTATGATGGACCCCTGTTGGGAAGGGAGAGCCATGGCACCACGTCTATTGTAGTAAGAGCCAGAGGCACTGATGAGTGAGAGATTACATGCTTCTTGAACTTGGTTTTTAAGAACCTGGAAAATATGTTACTACCAAAATGAGATCTACATTTTTATCCTTTACATATCCAGGTAATTCTTTAGGATTGTACCATTTGGAGTGGTCAGGAAGCATCACAAAAAGACTTGGTTTTGTTTGGTGGAGACTTGAGGGCAAATAAAAATAATCGTTAAGCCAAAGAAGAGGAAAGAAAAATTTATACCTTTTTAATTTTTCTTAAATATATACCTTTTCAATTTTTCTTATGAGATAACCCCTGTTTAGGACACTTACACATATACTGTGTGGCATATGCATGTTGACACAATGAGAATTAAATACAGCTGCTTACACACTATGGCAAAGAAAAGTAAGTTATAAATTTCCAGGACATATCACAGCTTTGACAAGCATTTACCTAGCCCAATAGGATTCAGTTTTCTATAGGTTAGTAGGACACAACTAGCAATGTAAAGTCAACCCACACTAACAAAATTATGGGGTCCAGATCAAGGACAATAATGATTTCAATGCACTTTGCCTGGGTCATACCACATTTGGAATGCTGTGAGATCTGGATGTCAGTTTGGGACATAGGCTGAGTAAAGCAACAATGACTGTGAAGAGAATCAAAAAAATTGAGATTGTATAAGGAATATGTAGAAGAACTAAAGATTTAAGCCTGAAGAAAGAATACTTATTGGAGCACATTATGTCTAACTTGTCATGCTTTACTCTTATGTAGAAGAAGGTATGAATTTCATTCTGAATTATTTTTGAGATTGGAACTGACACATGGATAGAAGTTCTAGGAGGCCTATAATGGAAGTAATTTCTAACAAATAATAAAAAATGAAATACTGTCTCACAAATTTTATACTAGGCTGTGTGTGGTGGCTCACACCTATAATCCCAGCACTTTGGGAGATGGAGGCAGGAAGAGTGCCTGAGCCCAGGACTTCAAGACCAGCTTGGGCAATTCGACAAGACCTTGTCTCTACAATAAATAAAAAATTAGCTCTGCGTGGTGGCACACACCTGCAGTTCTAGCTACTTGGAGGCTGAGGCGGAAGGATTGCCTGAGCCCAGCAGGTCAACGCTGCGGTGGCCATGAGCATGCTACTGCACTCCAGCCTGGGTGACAGAGTGAGACTCCAACTCAAACCCCCCCCCCCAAAAAAAACAAATTGTACACTAAACCTTCATTGGAAGTGTTCAGGGAGCAACCAGATTATCCTCAATTAAGTACTTTAAGAGAGAATTCTCACATTGGAATAGAAGTTGAGACTGCTGGCATTTAAAGTCTGATCTAGGTCTAATACTCTAGACTCTTAGATATGCCAGTCCTGAGATGGCATATACTAAATACTGATTATTTAATCAATAAATATTGGCCACTTCCTATGTGTCAGAAAAAAAGGATAGACATTATTCCTGCATACTGAAGCCTTAATTCCAGCAGAGGAGATCAGAATTAAGCAGACAATTGCATCAATAATTGTAATTGTAATAAACGTGATGAAGAAGTAAAGACTTTATGGCAACATATAACACAGGATCGAATCTATCTTGGAGGGTGAAGGAAAGCTTCTATAAGAGAGTAAAGTTTAAGATGAGACCCAAAGTCTGAGTTTGCCACTAGGAAAATACTTCCAACTCAGTGCTGAGGTCTAGAAATGTGTCTTGTATGAGAAGTTTTCATATATGGAAGCAAAGATTTGCCTTAGCACTCAATCAATCTTGAAAATGTCCTTTAGCAGCTCCTGCATTTATTCCTGTGCTGTTGATACTGGATGAGTGCTGCTTTTTCTGCTTTAGGGAAATTCTCCTTTGCTCATAGCCTAGTTGATTTGCTTTGGATTTGTACTTTGGCTCTTTTAGTTTGATTGAGTGATTTTGTTGTTGTTGTTGTTGTTGTTGTTGGCTTTGACTGACACCAGGACCTACTATTCTATATTTGTAGGCACCCTAATGAGTCAGATTCTGAGTTATAGCTACAGGGGCAAGTGGAGTTGCTTTCTTGTCCTTGACTTTAAAGTTCAAAAGACTGTGGTTTAAATCCTACCTGCAAGACAAAGAAATGAGTGAGGAATGGCTCTAGTAGTCAATGAACCCATCCTTCTCCAGAGCATATTTCAGAAACCTACAGAGAGAAATTTTTCATCTAAATTAAAGACGGACCCTCAGCAGTTTTTCGTCAATGGCAGGACTTTCTGCCATGAATCTTCTTTTTTCTTTCTCTTCTTCTCACTAATAAACTCTGTTTTAAAACTTAAAAAAAAAAAAAAAGACAGAACCTCATAAAACTTCAAAGAGATCCGATGATATGAAAGGAGTAGTCAGGGCTTGTGGAGTGCCAGTGGTTAATTACAATCTAAGATTTATTGGTGACTCCTCTTGTGTCAGTAAAAGGTTGGCTGACCAGATAAAACCAGGCATTGGCTAGAGGGAGGACTCTTGAGCCACTCAATCTTTTGGAATTTGTAAGGAGTTTTCCAAGGGGAAAATCAGCATTCACACACTATGTAGGAAAATCTTTACATGGACCGAATGGATTTAGCTGGCTCAAGCTGCTTCATTTGACAATGTCTGATTCAGTATCTGAGAAACTTCGTCATGCTTTAGGTCATGGGGATATCCATTATGCCTGTGAAGAGGGGAATGGGACATTTCTATGTCTGTGAGGTATGTTTTTGAATCTATAGTGCTAGTTAGCTTCAGATAAGTTAAGAAATACAGTATTATGCAATGACACTTGACCAAGAGACAATCAAAGTCCATGTAATCAAAGTGTCTTTAACCTAAAACATGATTTTGAGGACATTCTTAAGTGAGGTTGCAGTTTTCATTAGTGTGAGTTACAGTATGATACTAGATGATTGGCTTTTGTTTAATACCTGTGGAGAGTAAGGCTTAAAAGATACTATAAGCATGTAGTAATCACCTGAGTCCTTTTAATAATAGAACTTACAAATGTGATCTCCAAGTAATATAACTGAGTTGCAAATTATCACATTCAAGTTCAGAGTTGAACATTTGTCCGTCAAACCTTTTATCTTTACTTTAAAACGTTGGCTTTAATTTTTTAAGGATTTTGTTTGGCAGCACAAATATAAACCTAAAAAAGATAGTTTATCTGTGAAAACAAGTTTTCACTTTGATCACTTTATCTTGAATAATAAAAACACATAAGGTTAAGCAGGAGATGTAAAAAAAAAAAATTGAAGACTGGTTTCTCTCTGTCAGTTATTCCACAGTTCTATATTTGTCTTTGAGCAATTCAGACATAATCTATAAATGCCATAAGATATCCTCAATAGCAGATTTCAAGATTACAGTATAAAATACCATTAAAATCACGTAAAATTTTGATTAAAACAACAATAAACTCATCAAATAATTTATTATTAAAAATTCGCAACTTCTGGACATGAAGCATGTATAAAGTACAAAAATTATTTCTACTTTCAATCATTTATTCTATATTGTAGATATGTATTTCTCAATATATATTAAATTTATTATTTAAAATAGTAACAACTAACATATATTGAGGATTTACTATTTTCTAGGTACAAACTCTTTACATATATTACTTTCACAACAACCCTATGAGGTTTGTACCATTACAAATGAAAAAAAAAATGTTTCTTATACAGGTAAACTATGCAATGTTATACAGCTAGTAAGAGTTAAGACAGAATTTGAATTACAGCATTTGAGTTCAGGGTCTGGTCCTTAATCACAAACTATACTACTATTCACATAGCAACACGATTGGAGACTGCCAAATTCAAACAACTTGTCTTCTTTTGCAACCTCAAACAACTTGTCTTCTTTTGCAACCTATCTTTTGAAGTTACTTTCTTTACTTTTGATGAATATTGCCAATGAATTGGTTGTTTTAAAGTTGCACAGACATTGTTCCAAGTCATATCTCCATTTACTGAAAAAAGGTCATAGGTGTGATTTTTGTGTGAGTCGGTGGTGCTGAGGACTTTGGAGAAAATGTCTAGATTTTAATATGACATTAGCAGATAGTTTGGACAGGGGCAATATCCCTTATATTAATTGCCGTGTCTTCTAGTTGATATTAGAACTGTAGACCAAGTGCATGGTGGCAGTGACAGGTAAATGAATGAATTTAAGGGGAAAAATTATAAGCATACTTTTTAGAAATAGGTAACCAAGGCTAAAGTTTTCAGGATGAAGGCTTTCCTTTGTCAACACACCTTTCCCCTGGAATGTTACAGTCCTCAAGTTCTTGTAGCTTCTAGGAACATGGTATAATTTATTATCCAAATATCTGTTTGCTGTGGTATGTGATATAGAGCCTTGGAAGTTAAGATGACAGTCATAAGAAAGAAACAAAATAATTTGGCAGCAAAATCAACCCCTCAAAGCAAAACAGGAATTAGAGCAACTAATAATTAGGTAAAATTATCAAAATTACTCAAGTTCTTCATTTTCTTTTTCCTTTATTTTTTTATTTTTCTTTCTTTTTTTTTTTGAATTAGAGTCTCACTTTTTTTTTTTTTTTTTTGAGTTAGAGTCTCTCTCATGTCCACCGCAGTCTCGACCGCTGGGCTCAGGCAATCCTCCTGCCTCAGCCTTCCAAGGAGCTGAAACTACAGGTGTGTGCTACCACGCCCGGCTAATTTTTTGATTTATTATAGAGACGAGGTCTCACCATGTTGCCCAGGCTAGTCTTGAACCCGCGGGCTCAGGCAATCCTCTCTCCTCAGCCTCCCAAAGTGCTGGGGTTATAGACTTGAGCCACCGCGCCCGGCCCCTTGTTTTCTTAATAGATTTTCCTTTTCATTGGAATTATTTTACAGTTTTAAATTTTTAGTATATTTTTATCCAAGTGGCTTTGGTTGGAAGTTTGCCCTTACATATCTAATGTTGTTGCACCTTTATGTTCTCATGCATAGCTTTGAAGTTTGGTTACTCATTGATTGACTCTTTGGACTTGAATAGTTGAAAAGAGTAAGGCAAACTGTATTATTTTCATTGCCCTCAACCCCTGCCCCAACATTCTTTTCATTGTGATAATATGTGCTATAATGTCCTTGGGCAAAGAAACATCGCCTTGATATTTCACCAGAGTAAAATAATTTTTGATTAGGCATTACTTATTTCTCAGTTTATGAAGGGAATTTAAACCTCATTGTTGAAGGAAGTGGTGAATGACAAAAATATTTTGCTACTATTATATGAATGAGGCTTCTGATTCAAAGACTAGTTTCATGCATGAATCACTATTTTGTTATTTTTTATTACATGTCCACACTCATGTGTACATGTTAATGTAATACACAATTCAGAGGCAAAGATAAAGTCTACATACTCAATTTTAGCTTGAGTACATGTCAGCTGTGCAGTGTCTGCTGTGTGAAAAGACTGAGAAAGTTTCTTAATACAAATTTCTACAAATCTTTGATATCTGCTTATTTATCTTCTGCAGAACAGCGGCTTCTTCACGTCTGATGTCCCAGAAGGAAAAGCCTGTTTCTGTTGAGTTTGATTATAGAAGAGAGGTCTCTTCACAGGGAGCTCAGCTGGATGCATCCTGCTTGTTCCTTATTTCTTTTATGGAAAGAGAGAAAGAAGGAAGAAGACCACATTATAGAATTGGTAATTATTTGTAGTACTGGCAGAGTCTCAAATGATATTTGTTCTCTTACAGTCACTTCCAACCAGAGGATTCTTTTTTGCAGCAGATGAAAGATGAACAGCATGCAAATATTTGAATTAAACATATTCTAATGCTTTGCAATCCTAGCCATTGGTCTCTGTTATTTAAGTGTTGATTATAGATATATTTTGCTACTGTTATGCTGGTGCTTAATTAGAACAATTAATAAGAAAAACCAACATGAATTTGTTTGGTTGTAATTCCCTACCAAATATTTGCATAGGAGTCAGGTAACTATTAAAGTGGAAGGAAAAAGTACAAAAGTTTAAGATTTGACCTTGTTTCAAATTTTAATAATTCTGGTAATGTGTTCAGTCTCTTAAAGGTTATGGGGCTGACATTTTCCACTTTTTTATGGAAAGAGAAGTAGATTAATTGTTAGGGGATATCACTGGGGAGCTTTTGTCTAAGGGTTACTTTTGAGTTTATTCCTGGAAAGGAATGAAACTGGCAGGAACAAGGTCAGTTTTCTACTTTGTCTGATGACTATTTCCAAGAAAGTTTGGTTAGCCGAACCACATGGACTCTTCGTTGCCAAAAGGAAAGTCCACCCATGGAAACTGTTATACTTTGTTTTATAATACTGGCATTTGTAAACTCTTCACAGTACAAAGTAAAATCTTGAGATAGAAGCTGAAAAAACATAAAGCTTGAGACCCAGCAAACAGAAAATACTCTCTTACACAAGTAGAAGATCTAACTTCCTCCATTAGATATACTAGATGGTGAGAAAATTCTTCTAGAAGTGAGAGAGACTTCTAGAAGTGAGAGAGATTTTGTGGAGGTGATTCAACTTTCTTAATGGTGTTTAATAAGACTGGACTTGATTTTCATTTATATATTCTAATTTAAAAATACATTCTTAATAAGTCAGCAATTTGTATATCATTAAATACCTGAGACATTGAAATGAGAATAAACAAGGAATTAATTAATCATCTTGTATATTTATTAATTTTACAAATATTTATTGAGCATCTTGGAAGGGGCAGATACAATGAGACAAAGTGATCAAGATAAAAATAATTGTCCTTTCACAAATACAATATTATTGGGACATTTTTCTTTAATATTATACTTTATATTACAAAAGGAAAACATTTGGATAACTTTTAGCAAGTCTTCAGTCAAAATATTTTTGTGTGAGTTAGGATGTGCTCATGTGATTCATGCATGTTATTTTTTTTCTGCAAATTGTGATAAAATTAAGCATTTTTTTTTTGAGACAGGTGGCAGACTTTGCCTAATGGTAGGTCCTGCATGGAATGCTAACTTATTTATGAAAGATTTAACTTATGGAAGTGAATTTATTTGCTCTCATGTCTTTGTTATTCAGTTGCAGTACTAATTGAGTTCCTTTCCTGACCTTACAGAATTTAGAATTTAGTAGATACTCATGATTATGCAAAGAAAGATAGATCAGCTTGCTCTTTAAAATTCACTTTGTTCCTTTTATGGAAATACAATCAGAGATTTTGCATTTACACAATGTGGATATTCTTCACAATAAATCTACAACCTATTAGTCAAATAGTTGATACAATTAATTTGTTTTTAGTTCTTAAAAGAAAAGCAAAGTTTTGCAGTAACTTTTATTTCCAGATGTTATTACTGTTGAAAGCACATGTCATATAGCCATTGACATACAATATATTGTACATTCTAGTTTATTTTTATGATAATGTTAAAAAATACAGGTTATGCCTATGTGTTTACAGTGAGACAACTCTGACAGTTATGTGGTACCTGCAATTAGTATAAGCCAGAGATTCTCCATGTTATGCCATATAAGTCTTTGATTACTTGCTACCTCTGTTGCAACTAATTGTTTTACAAAGATAAAATAATCAAAGGTTGTGAATTATTTAATTTTTAAGACATATTAGAAAGGATTCAAGGTTATCCTTATATTTTTGTCATCATATATTTATTATATACAGAATTTTGATGAAATTTGAATGGTTAAAATTGAGCCTTGACTGGATTTCATCACACTCAATGTGAAGCTTTGAAGATCCACTGAACAGTTCTTTTTTTTAGATAATTACGTTGCTTGGGAGTACTTCCTATATGGACAGAATTCCTGAATCTTTTTCATTTATGGAGAAAAGACCGTGCCCTCGTGCCTTTAAAAATGGAATAAAGCATGAATATATTCTCTAGGAAGAGGGATCTTCTTTATTAGAATCAAACTATTATTACCTAGAATTATATAAAAGCAAAATTCCAGTCATAGTATATAAAATGGTTTTATTCTCTCTCCTTCCTAGCTTCTGTCCATTTCTCTTTGTTTAGGTAACCCCTAAAACAAAGGAGGAAAATAGGACTAGTAAGGTCTAGTTTTAAGGTAGTGAACAACAATGTTGGCATTCTTCTATAGATTTCTTTGCAAAAAAAGAATTCTTGACATTTAGAATTTTTCTATGGAATCCAGAATCCAAAGACAAATTATTCACTATAGAGTCATAGGAGCTTTTTCACTCTGGTCGGCTTGTCCTATGAAGTGAGAATGATATTAACACTTATAGTGTTGTTATTATAGTTAATATTTAAAAAAAAACTCAGACTAGTATTTGGTACACAGTAAATGCTAAAGCAGTGCTTCATAAACAAAGTCAGAAATAAGTCAATCTCTGTTCTAGTCATGCCATATTAATTCCAATCTCAACGCTAGAGCTTATGATATTCTTCCTGCTTGAATTCCCACCCCTCTTTCTGTTTATCTGAATCCTATAACCAAGATCTGTGCAGATCCCATCTTCCTAAGCTCTTCATGACAGACAGCTCTTGACTCTGCTGACCTCACCTTTCTTCTTCACTCAATCGCACTTATGCACAAATACCCTATTTGCTTTATGGAGCTTTTACCATTGGTGCTTAACCAGGAGAAAGCATTTGAATCTTCTGGAGAGCTTTCCTAAAATATATAACCCTAGACCAGACCCTAGACTTTTTAGATTCAACAAGTCCTGGATGACACCTAAGCATGCATATTTTGATAAAGTTCTTCAGCAATGTCAATATATGCACCCAGTCAAGATACACTGATAAAAATAATCTTTCATTGCAGGTGTTTTTCTTTATCAACAAGATTATAAAATTCTGGGGGACATAGAACACGCTTAAATTTTCTTGTATTCCTCCTCACAGTGCTAGAAACATGGCCACCACTGAATAACATTCTTCTTGTTTTATTGTATGATCCCTGAGAGTGGGACCTAAGATATGCATTGCCTAAGAGTTGTGGGATGACAAAGGAAGCCACCATGGGTAGATAATTCAATTATTGCCACAGCTATACTGTGTCATAAATAATCACAAATCTTTAGTGACAAACAAAAAATAAGTACTTATCATTTATGTTTCTGGAATCAGCAGGGATGGACTTAATGTCTGTATTGATCCTGGTTGGACTCTCTCACTTGTTTGTGGGAGAGTCTGGCTGCCTGTTGGACCTATTTGATGTCTGAGGTTCAACAGCTCACTCACGCATCTGTGAACTGACTCTGTTCCATATGACTTTTGTCTTTCTTCTGGGACTAGCAGGCTAGTCAGTGCAAACGTTATCATGGCAATAACAGAGGACAAGAAGACAAGCCCAGATGTGCACACCCCCTTTACCCCTCTGTTTGTTTTGCATTGGCCAAACTAAGTCATGTGGTAAAAGCCCACCTATGTAAGAAGGGTACTGGACATTATGTGACAAAAACTATAAATACAAGGAGGTGGAAAGAATTGGTGTAATTTTTTCCCAAACAACCCCCTGAAGCACTTGTTTCTTTTTTGTGCAGAACCTATTCTGGTGCCTTAATGAAGGTCAGTTCTTACTGTATATAATCTTAATCAGAGACAAAGGTATAATGGATATTGGAGACTCAGGAGGGAGAGGTTAAAATGGGTGGAGAAATGAAAAATCACCTATTGGGTAGAATGTGCACAGATGAGAGTGGTGGACACACTTAAAGCCCAAATGTCTTCACCACTATGCAATGCAATTATGTAACCAAAAGCTATTTGTACCCTTGAAAGCTATTGAAATAAAGGGAGAAAAATATCCTGATCAGGATATTTTTAAAACAACCTTTCCACTCCTGAGTTAGTAAGCAAGGAATCTTATTCCAAGAAAAAAGTGGCAAATAACAATTGCATTAATACCATTTCATTTGTCATTAAATAGAAATATATCGCCTTATATTACACTGACTTGACATCATCAGGATACAATGTTACACTTCATTAAACTAGAACATCAAGTGCAGAACACAAAATATTTGCTGTTCAATAAGATTATTTGCTACTTGAACAAGGTTTGAGGAATTGTCAACATGATGTGTTTGAACCCAGGAAATTAAACCAAGAACTGTGACTGGAAAAAAAATGTTAAAAATCCCGCATGTTTGCTTTGAAAGGATACAGCATCTTGTCGTCACTTGTGATATGACCACTGGTTCCATCTTTATTACCTGTGGTGTTGATTAGTGAACTATTGCAAAGCACGCAGTCTGTCGTGAAAGTCCAATTTAGTAATGCCAGAGCATCACCTTGGGGCTGAGAGGTTGTGCTAAGTTCCTTGGCTTCTAGCAAGGATATGGTGTCTCTTTGTCTAAGGGACTTTATTTCCTAAAGAGTCATAACATTATAAAATAGCATGGTAAAACCAACAATTTAGGGAGGAATAGTAAGTAGTCAAAATAAGACAAATTACTATGGCAATTTTTCCAAGTTAATGTGCCCATTTTCTATATTTGATTCTTTACTTGCACTTAAGACAGGTACTTCATTGGCTCCTGGTGAAACATCGATCAGATACACAAATATTACAAATACAATTGTAAGGAAAATTGCTTTACAATCTTGCTTCATCCTTACTCTGCTGTGGGATTTCAGGCAAATCACTTAGCTATTCAATATTGTTAAAATAAAAAAAGGACAATTTGGATAAATAAATAGCAAGGACCCTTGCTTTTGGAGGCAAATAATAAATAGAGGACTTGAAGAAGAAACTATGTCTGTCAAATACATACCTTTGTTCAGAATCACCCTGCGTGGATAGGTTTATCTTTATTAAAGGTGTTGTGGTAGGCTTTACTCGGTTTCTCTTTCTAAGAGGAGAGGTGTTAACTTGTAAAATAAAGAAAACAAAAGACAGCATAGAGATTTAGACTAAGGTGTGGGCTTATGCACTATATCTCGTGGAGCTCAATCTCATCACATTACATTGATGGTGAGATTTTCCGTCACAGCTATGGAAATAAATAAGGCAAGTGAGGCCTCTCATATAACTAAAAAGTTTCTTCTGAGACTTCCTAATTGCTATAGAAGAGACAACCCCAGGGAAACATGAGAATTTTATGTGTATAACTACAAAAGAGTGAGAGAACAGGTCCATTTTCCTAGAAAGTCAGAAATAATAACCCTCTACAGCATTAAGAGCCCTTTCCTTCCTGCACAAATACACATTTATACATCCACTTCATCTCTAGGCAACATAGCTCCAGTAAGATCAGGCTGGTTGCAAAGTTAGGTCCTCAGGAGGGTGGACGTTAAAGGCCCAGTTAACCTTTCTTGAGTGGAAAATTCTATGTGGCTAACATTGTAATTTCTCTATTAGTCAGAAGGAAGAAAGGATGGCTTTAGAATTTAGTTCTCTTATGAACTCTTTGGTGGAACCATGTAGCTAGGACTACTTGTAGCAAAGAAAATTTAGCCAGCACTTAGGTGAGCTAAGCTGGGCCTAGGACACCATACAACTAAGAGAAGTTAGTAGGGAGCTTCCACAGGAGGATGAGAAGAGCAATGACTGGCCCTGACTCAGGGCCATCTCACATTCACCTTGGGGAAGCAAAGGTTATAATGGGAATGAAGCCAATGGCTGAGAATAAATTATTTCTTTTTTTTTAAAACATATTTTTTATTTTAAATTTGTGGGGTGAATAAATTATTCCAAAGTGTTTGTTTTCAACAGAGTTTGAATCTTAGTGCCCATGAGTGCATAAGTAGGCAATAAATAGAAAAACACAGTGCTATGAATATTTAATAGCCAAATCGTATCTTGATGCCAAAGTCACTAAGTATATGCATTATTAAATTCATTTGACTGTTGCAGTAGGACAAACTAAAATTGAAGCCCAATAATTTTCAGGATTTAAAAGTTTAAAACTTCAAGCTGCATGGTAATGTCTCAGAATGGAGAAATAAGGGCAAAGTCATTCCTATAATGGCAAAAAAAGAGAAGTTACCGAAAAATGGGCAATTAATACTTAGATTTATAATTTGATGCTTAAGTGTGACAGAGATCACCAATATAGTCTGCAAGAAAAGGGAATAACATGTTTTTTAGAAGACAACCTATATATGAGGAAAAGCATTCCATTTAATTTAGGGATCTTGTTTTCATAAAAAGAAAAAAATTGTGAATAAATATAGAATTGATGGTGTTATTGAGAACATTTGATATGTGACTCATGCTTTAGAAGAGCATTCTTATCAAGCAACAAGCCTGAGACCCTCCTGCTGCTGGCAAGTGTGTTTAATCAGATGATAGGCTTTAATTAGATAGTACCAGTCAACTTGCTTACTCTTCTTTAGCTCTCCATGAACCATTTCCTCGCCAGAAGAATGCAAGCACCATAATTATGCCAATCTTCCTAAAGAGAAGACTTTGAAGCCCAGTAGTTAGCTGTCAGAAAGGGAAGGCTAACTTCCATTTATGAGAGCATTTGTCCAATGAAAATCTTCCTTTCAATCTGAATCGACATATGTTTGCTTGTTTGTACCTTTGCTGGGCTCCATTTTCTTGTACTTGGACAGCTAAGTTCTCTTATAACCGTTCTGAATTCAAGAACTTTTTCAACTCTGGAAATATTTCCAGCTGTTTTTAAGCTCTAGTCAAATGTCTGTTTTTAAGTCTCTTTTTAAGTAAAAAGGTGGCCATGAAGTGAAAATGTCCAGCCAAAGCATAATAGAACCAACTAATTTGGAAGAATTTCTCATTATATATGGAATTTCAATAGATATAAAGTTTTAAAATGATGGTTAAATATTTGGGCAATCATGAGTAAAGGAACAGACTTTTTTGTTTTAGAGTTTATCAGTGTGTTTGCTCTACCGATTTACATAGGCACATTTGTGAAGCAGGTTCACTGTGCACTGGTTACCAACTTGTCTGAGTCTGGTGAAACAGATCCCCATGCACACAAGTTGTGCAAAGAGCTTTACTACACACAGACAGGCAACAAGGAACAACAGAAGCCTAGGATTCACTGCAAGCTAGCCTCCCAAGCTCAGGAAAGCTGCCTAGGACAGATGGAGTCTCAACCGCATAAGCCCTACTTGCACTGCAGCTGAGGGACTCCAAATAGCAGCCCTTCCTGGGTTATATACCCCAGGATCACATGACATGCTGGGCTGAAGCATTGAAGGACTTCTTGTTTTGGAGGGTTGGGAGGGAGACTGGAAGAGAGCCCAGATTGTTCTAGACAGTTTCCTCCTTATCTCAGGATTTCGCATTCTCAGCACATTCTACATTATTCTTGGGAACTACAAGAGAGAAATGGGAGAGAATTGGGTTTGGTGCCAGGTCCCTAAATGACTGTCCTGCATCGTTGGCAGTAGATTTCCTGGTTTTCCCACCTCCGTGGTATTGTCTTGGGAAAAGAAGATTGGGGGAGGGAGTTTTCTCGTTTGGGTAACTAGTAATATCACACATTTTTTTTCAAAACCACCACATGACCATAACCTCTTTCTATGTCTTCTAGTAAAATGTTGGAAAATGTCTCCATGATTTCCATTGTAAAGGAAACTCACAGAGTATATTGGCCTTAGTTTCTTGTTAAAATGAGCTGGGCATATGGGGATGCACAGACTTTAAGTTTTGGCTCCTCAGTCTTTATCTTTTAGATACTTTGATGATAGAGATAGTCATTGCCCAATGGGCTAAAAACTTTTGGTTAAATTTTAACATTAAAAAAAAAATGCTGGGCTTAGTGGCTCAGCCTGTAATCCCACGCTTTGGGAGGCTGAGGTGAGTGAATTGCCTGAGCCCGCGGGTTCGAGACCCGCCTGGGCAACTTGGCGAGACCTTATCTCTACAATAAATCAAAAAATCAGACGGGTGTGGTAGCGCATGCCTTCCGGCTACTCGGAAGGCTGAGGGGGAAGGATCGCCGGAGCCCAGCAGGTCGAGGCTGCGGCCACTGCACTCCAGCCTGGGCAACAGAGTGAGACTCCAACTCAAAAATATATATATATGTATGTATTATACACAAAAATATAGTTCCTTATTTGAAACTGTCTTTAAAATTAGAGCATATATTATTGAACTATTGGTTATTTGATGGGTGTATACTAAAAACTATAATCTATATATATATATATATTTGACTTTAACCCTTGCTATCATCTCATTTGCTAACCTCTAGCTTAAACTACTATTATACTCTTTTTTGACAATTGTAATCATCTCCTACTGATCTCCCATGTCACATTACAGACTATTCCTCCCCCAGAAGCCAAAGTGATTCATTTAAAACATAAGCCAGACCATGTTCCTTTACTGCTATAAATCAACAGATGACTTCCAGTGATAGACAGAAATCTAGGATGCTCCCCAAGGTTCCCACCACCTTATACAAACATCTTGAGTAATTATTGAAAAGAATAACCCCTTGAACGTGAATGGGACTAGTAAAAATGATAGGCTTTCACTTTTGAGATTGTTAAGTATATGGCAAACTGAAGTTTGTAAATGCAGTTAACGTCCCAAATGAAACCTTGACTTTAGCAACTCAAGAGCTAATCAAGTGAACCCTTTAGTGAGTCCAGGTCTTCTCAGAAGTCAGAGATGTGCTGTCATTTTTCCCCCAAGCAGCCATGTTTGGGGAAGGAGGAGAGAAAGGGGAAGGAGGAGGCAACTGGCAAAAATCTGAGAGCAGTCTCTAGAATTTGTGAGTAGTCACTGGTTGATGTAAAAAGAAAAAATAAAAAGGGCCCTCAGTCCTAAAACTACAAAGAAGTAAATGAGATGGGAAGAGGGCCCCAAATTTCAGATGAGGGTGTAGACCTGCCAACATCTGGATTTTAGCCTGGCTGGACTCTGGGCAAAGAATCTTGCCTAGATTTTTTACCACGGGAACTATATAAATTAGTGCTTTAAGCTTTTATGTTTGTAGCAATCTGTTATGTAGAAAACAAACATGCTTCCCATGTCTCATAGGAGAAAATATAAAGAAATTGAGTAAGGATTTTGGATTTTATTCTGTTATCGGGCCCTCTCTCTGTCATCATCATCTTCTGCCCATTGTTCACTCTGCTGCAGCTATGCTATTCTCCTCACTGTTCTTAGAATGCTCTAGTATATACTCCTGCCTCAGGGCCTCTGTTCTTATTGTGGACTCTTCCTGAAGCTCCCTGTTTCGGCATATCAACATGGTCTTTTAGTATATGTTATTCAGGTTCCTGTCAAAGAGCTTCTTCCTGACTGCTTATATTGGTCAGAATAGACTGAAGAAACTAGTCAGGATAGGCACAGGTTTTGCTGTACCAATAAATAATACCTAAATCTCAATGTTTTAAAATAATAAAAGTTTGTTTTTCATTTTTTTTCTATATGTCTAGTGTAAATTAGCAAAAGGGTGCTGCTCATCATGGACATGAGGGACTCAGGCTGATGGAGACTTGACATCTTGTAATACCACTATTTCAGGTTTTTTGGATTAGTGTTCACACAGTATATATTTCTCCATCTCTTTACTCTCCCTCATCTTTTTACTTTTAATCTATTTATGTCTTTATATTTAAAGTGAATTTTTTAGAGACAACAAGTAGTTTGATTTTTTTTTAACCCACTCTGACAATTTCTTTTTTTTTCTATTAAATTTTTTTTAACTTTAAAGCTGTGGGGTACAATTCAGGATTAGGTATACAGATGTTCATTATGCAGGTACCCTTGTTGATGAGGTGTGCCCGCCCTATCCCCAGGCAGATTCCCATTACTGTCAATCCCGCTTCCCCGCTCCCCTCCCAGCAGTTTCCCACTACTGCCAATCCTTTTCTTATAATATGACCATAATTGTTCAAGGTCCGCTTATGAGTGAGAACATGTGATACTCAGTTCTTTGTTTTTGTGAAAGATCACTCAGTATTATATACTCTAAGTCCATCCAGGTTACTGTGAAGTACATGATTTTGGTCTTCTTTATGGCTGTATAATATTCCATTGTGTACATGTACCAAATTTTTTTAATCCAGTTCTCTTTTGATGGGCAGCATGGTTGGTTC
>CAUYQG010086267.1:89-38051 GCA_963574415.1 Tarsius wallacei
AGGACTCTCTGCACTGGCATTGAAGTCATTTTTCTGTAACACAAAACTGAGCATGCAGCTCTTCCTGAAATCCTTCAGCAGTTGCCTGTTCTTTGCAGATAAGTTCAGACTCCTAGCGGCATTTAACGTAAGGCCCTGCCCATCTGGAACAGTGACTGTACCCCCTCTCCAGCATTATCTCTTGCTACTTTCCTCTCCTACTTCAGCATGCCAGGCTGCCCCAAGTATTCTCAGTACTCTACACAGAGCTCCTCTGAAGTGTCCTTCTTTCTCCCTTGTCTACTACCTAGTGAACACCTTCTCATTTTTTTCTAGACTCTGCTTCCATCCAGCTCTTCCTCTCTGGATGCTTTCCTGATGCCCCAACACCTTGCACACACTCCTACACCAGCACTGCACACATATGGTATTCTCATTGTTTGTATTTCCTATCTCCCATACTCAAGGCAGAAGTTATACTTTCTTTTGTCTTTGTGGCTTCAGTGCCCAACACTTAACATAAACATTTCAAATGCTTGAAAATTTTTAGAAAAAGATTCATCAGGTTTTTGGGCAATTTAGAAGCAGCTGAATGATATATATTTGAAAATACATATTGTGTGCATTTTACCTCGTCTAAAATATCAGTGTGACAGAAATTCAGTGAGTGCCCTTCCTATGAACTGGTCATGACGTTAGGCAAGTGGCACAGCACTTTCTAATTAGTATCATTTTTTTGTTCTAGGACTTTTTAATCTTTTGCAAATATATAAACTTTACATTGCTATGTAGCCAAATCTGTCACTACCAATCTTTTTCTTTTCTTTTTACTTTGCACATGTTAAGGCTCTGTATACAAAACTCAGTAGATAAATATTGACATCATTTTCTTATAGCTGTTTTATGGTTTACTTTGTAATTAAATATCTAATGTCTCAGGAATGTGTGTGGATATGAATCCTTAGCACATAATAGAAAAACATAATTTTTTCTCCAAAAAGGTTTAACCTGTTGCCCTAATTCCATTTGATGACTCTCTACTGATTTTATTTGCGGGTACATGTTTTACTATGTGTAATAACTTTAAAAAACATATATTTGCATCTGATTATGGATCCTACCTTTTCTCTTATTAATCTATCTGTTCTTACATCAGTACTGTTGCTTTATTATATGGTTTACTATTTCATGTGCACTGTCTTCCTCATCGTCTCCTCTGCCTGAAAAAAAAAAATCATCTTGGCTATTTGCAGGCATCTTTTTCCTCCCAAGAGAACTTTAGAAATTCCATTAAATTTTAATTGGAAATGGGATACATTTGTAAATTCATTTAGAAAGAACTGATATTTCTGCAAGCCAGTTTTTTCATAAGAGGGATTATATGTCTCTACACTTATTCAAGTCTGTTTTATGTCACTGAATGTTTTTCCTCATGTGGTCCACTTATGCTCTACTTTTTGTTTTGTTTCTCTCTCTTTCCTCCCAAGTTTTGTAGATATTATGAATGGAGCTTTTTTCAGCCTCTTTTTGTTGTTGTTGTTGCCAGTTGAGAGTATATACTAAATTATTTATTTTATTTGTCCAAAGATTTTATTTATTCAACACATATTTATCAAAAGCGTACTGTATTTTAGACATTCTTCTAAGCATTGAGAATATGGCAGTGAACAAAATAGGCAACACTTTCTGCCATCAAGAAACACATTCTCTGCGGGGGATGAGATAGATAATAAACATGAAAAACAAAACATGATCTGTCAGATGGTAAGATGTACCAAATAAGGCCAGGACGGGAGTAGCATAAGAGTGCATTCATAAGAATTTAATCTCAGTGTTAAATGAAGTAGTTAGGGGAGACCTCAATGAGAAAATAGTTTTTGAGCGAAGCCCTGAAGGGTTAGAGAGCAGCCAATTTGTTTATGTAGAGGAAGAAAGTTGCTGCCTAAAGGAACAGCAAAGGCAGAAACCATGAGGCGGAAGCTGTGCATTCAAAGAAGAAGGAGGCCAATGTGACTGGAGTGAGGCAGAGTAGTAGAAGATGAAGTAGAGAGAGTGGCAGATTTTATGGCTGTGGAGATTTTTATAAGGACTTCGGCTTTAGTCTAAATGAAAGAGTTTTCTGCTTGATTCTGTTGGATTGTCTCTATTTACTGTCTCCACTTTCTGCTTATAACCTCTTCAATCCACTCTTTTCTGGCATCTGTCACTCTCATCCTTCCCTGTTATCAATCCACTTAATCAATGCTAAGGTCACTAGTGACCTTTCTGTCAGTAAATAAAGTGTGTATTTTCAGCCTTTGTCTGTATTACCTTTCAGCCATTGATTGTGTCACCCATTGTCTGCCACTTAAAGCACTCTCCTTTCTTGGCTCCCATGGCCCCATAGTCTTCTTGCTGTTCTCTCATCTCTTGCTCATTTTCTTCTATCTCATTTGCAGGCTTACCCTCTTCTGCCTAGCTATTAAGTGTTAGAATTTCTCAAGGCATCAACTTTTGCCCACTTCTCTTCTAACCCCGTACATTCTTTCCAGGCATCTCTCTTATTTATGTTTCAGCTTTAGTTATCTTTGAGTATGCCAGTACCCCCGTACTAAATGTCCAGCTCAGACCTCTTTTCTGCATCTCAGATGTGCATAGCCAGTTGACTCCATTGCCTATAAATCATCTCCCACCAGGAATTTCTGAGGCACCTTGAACTCCTCAAGTCCAATATTGGATTCACAATCTCTCCCCACAAAAACCTAATCCTCCAGTCTTTCTATCTCAGTAAATGAGAACACTGGACACCCACTTACATAAGCCAGGACAGATTTTTTAGCATCATCTTTGACCTCCCTTTTTCTGTCAGCCTTCATGTTGATTTAATCACCAACTCCTGTTATTTTATCTTCTAAATCTCTCTCACATTTGTCTACTTCTTTCCATCTCCATTGCTTCCATTCTGATTCTCCCACTTGGAGTACCACACATACTTCTGACTGGCCTTCCTTTCTCTCCTTTGACCCCCTCCAATCAAGTCCTCTATAGTGTAGCCAGAGAGATCTTTGCACAGTGCTAATCTGCTCACCTTGTCCCTGCTTAAAGCCCTTTACTTTGAGTCAAAATCTTCAACTTGGCCGACAAAGGTTCTGCATGGTTCCACCCCCTGCTCGCTCTCCTCCAGACTCTCGGAACACGAGCCACTCTCATCTCTCTGAATTTCAGTTCTCTTGTGTATTCTGCCCTCGGTCCTCATCTATCTGCTGGATACATCTAGCTATTCTCAAACGACTGAACTCAGCTCAAGAGTCACTTTTCCAGCCCTTCCCGGCCTTCCCATCTTTCTTTCTTTTTTCTTTTTTTTAAACCAGAACACTTATTGTGTGACTAATTGTTGAAATTTTTAAGAACTGGATGCCGCAACAGCTGCCCTCTTGGGTTTAGGTGTTGTTCCTTCACAGAATGCATGCCTGAATCTGTGGTATACAATTTTTAGGTGCTTCATCCGGCCAGTCCTGGTAGTATTTTGTCTTTTAGCCTTGGCATTCCAGTTATACTTTCTCTTGCACTTGGCAGGGTAGCCACATTTGCCACATGTCAACTTCTGAAGGTGGTAGGCCTTAGAGCCACAACGGCGGCACAACGTGTGCATCTTAGAATGTCCTCATTTGGAAAGCATCACAATAAGACCCTCCCATCTTTCTTGTTTTCAGAGCACTTATCTCTGTTTGTAATGATATGTTCATTTGTGGGAATTGTTGATCAATGTCTTTCTGGCCCACCCCATCATGAGCTCCATGAGAATAGAACTTATGTACCTTATTGTTCACCACTGGATCCTCAGGCCCAGCACAGTAGTCTGGCACTGTGAAATGTGTAAATGTTCAGTAAATATTTGTGGAAAGCATCCATGAAGTCCTTTTGCTTCTTAGAATTAAACCAAAAATGTACCTTTTTTGCATAATAGGCATTCTATTTCATTTCTTTCAATGTCCATAAGCAGTTTATTTATGTAAACATATAAAGTACCCTTTTAGAGAGGTTTCTAGGTTTTTCTGGAGGTGCTAGAGAAGAAATTGCTGTTGGGTTTTCTCTCACATTTTCGAGATCTGCTATAACTGCCTCTGTCCTTTGTGCATGCTGCCTGGGACTCAAGATTGAGTGAATGTACAGATTCCAGGCTGATAGCTATACAGACTGATAATGGCATTTCCAAATGTGGTAAAGGTCTTGTTTTGACTAGAGCAAAATCCACTTTCTGGAGGCTTCAGGAAAACACTGCAACCAGAGGTGCTGCTTCCCAGTGTTTCTGTTGGATGCTGTCCTGGGACTGTGAAACAGGAAGCCTGGAAAATCCAAGTCTGTGGGCAAATTGGAGATCAGAGCTGTGTGTGTTGTGTTTTATTTTTATTTTATTTTATTATTTCAAAGATGTGGGGTACAATTCAGGGTTAGGTATACAAATGTTCATTATGCAGTTTCCCTTGTTGATGAATTGTGTCTCCCTTCCCTCCCCTGGCAGTTTCCTTCAACTGCCATTCCCACCCCTCCTCCCCTGCCAATCCCTTTCTTATAGTATTATAATAATCGTTCAAGGTCCGCTTATGGGTGAGAACATATGGTACTCTGTTCTTTGTTTCTGTGATAGATCACTGAGTATGATCGACTCTAAATCCATCCAAGTTGCTGCAAAGTCCATATGTTTGTCCTTTCTTACGGCTGCATAATATTCCAATGTGTATATGTACCACATTTTTTTAATCCAGTCCAGTTTCTATGGGCAGCATGGTTGGTTCTGTGTTTTTGCTATTGTAAATAGTGCTGCAGCAAACATGCGTGTGCAGGTATCTTTTTTGTAGAATGATTTGAGTTCCTCTGGATATATTCCCAATAGGGGGCTTGCTAGGTCATATGGAAGGTCCATTTCCAGTTCTTTCAGAAGTCACCATGCTGTTTTCAAAAGAGGTTTGTGCTGTGTTTTAAACAGAGGCAAGTCTTAGAAACAAAATTAGAAAGTGGTTGGATGGTTGGGTCACTTGAAGTCACTTTCCCACATAGACAGTTCCTGAAGGGCAGAGACCCAGCATAATGGGCATTCTGTTTCATTTCTTTCAATTTCCATAAGCAGTTTATTTATGTAAACATATAAAGTACTCTTTAGAGAGGTTCCTAGGTTTTTCTGGAGGTGCTAGAGAAGAAATTGCTGTTGGGTTTTCTCTCACATTTTCGAGATCTGATATAACTGCCTCTGTCCTTTGTGCATACTGCCTGGGACTCAAGATTGAGTGAATGTACAGATTCCAGGCTGATGGCTATACAGTACTGATAATGGCATTTCCAAATGTGGTAAAGGTCTTGTTTTGACTAGAACGAAATCCACTTTCTGGAGGCTTCAGGAAAACATTGCAGCCAGAGGTGCTGCTTCCCAGTGTTTCTGTTGGATGCTGTCCTGGGACTGTGAATCTAGTTTTAAAATTGTTTTGACCTGACTTTGACAAGTAAAGCAAGAAAAATACCATTTTTTAAATCTTATTTTTTCCCAATGCATTGTGTGGGCATGAACAGGCTAAGGTTGTCAAGTATACAGGGTAAACCTTTTTACCTTACCAGACTGGCCTTCAAAATGATCTAAAAACGTTTTCAGTGTGGTGGCTCAAGCCTGTAATCTGAGCACTTTGGAGGCAGAGGTGAGAGAATTACCTGAGCCCAGGGGTTCGAGACCAGCCTAGACAACTTGGTGAAACCTTGCTGCTATAATAAATTAAAAATTAGCCAGGCATGGTGGTACATGCCTGTAGTCCCAGCTATTTGGAAGGCTGAGGTGGAAGGATTGTCTGAGCCAGTAGGTCGAGGCTGCAGTAGCCATGAGCATGCCACTGCACTCCAGCCTGACCGATAGAGATGACAAATCAAAATAAATACACACATACATACATACATTTTCAAATGTATCACTAAAGTGATTCTGACTTGTATTTATTTAGCATTGTACCCTCTATTTAGTAAATGGTCACTCGTGTTTGTCTTGGATGCCTGATCATCTGATGGGAAAAACTTTCACTTCTTGCATCCCTTCTTGAATGAACAGTTCCTTTGGAGTAGAGGATCTCTACTATAATCTGTAGCTTCCCGAATAGTTCTTGTAAACACCTGGTGCAAACTGTCCATCCTTAGAATCTATTTTAATTATTCCTTGTGTGTCTCCAGGAGGCAGGCGGCGTAGAGCTGTGCCAGATAGAGTGGATTCTGGAGCTCTGATCTCCACTCCATGCCATACCAGCTGTGTGACCTTAGGCACATACTTAACACTTCCATGCCTTGGTTTTCTCATCTGTAAAATGGAGGCAGACTAGTATCATTGACCATACAATTATAAATGGGGTTGTTCAGAGGAGAAAATGACTTGTTTGAAAATGTTTCTAAGATGCTTGGCTTATAGTAACTGAATGTTTCTTAAATAAAATAAATGTGGCAAAATGCCGGAACCAGTACTTAAACTTTTATGTATATAGAAATTATTTGGGAACATTGTGAAATTGCAGATTCTGATTCTGCAGTTCTGGTGTGGGGCCTGAGATCTGGGTTTCTAACAAGCTTCCGGGTGTTGCAAATGCTGCAGGTTCACAGACCACACTTTAGCAGCCGCCAAATACAAGGCAGCAAGCTACATCTTCCGGAAACTCTGCTCACCAGGACAAGCTGTGTTTATAGGGAGTTAGGGCTTCAATATGATTCTCTTTTGCAGCTCTGTGAGTACAGTGCATGCTATGTACAACATGGGGCTGCTAGGGGAGCCCTGAGCGATCTGTAGGCTCACACAGCCCCTCACTTTTAATGGGGAGAAGCAATTGTTGGAAGTTAGTTCTCTGATCACCTGGGGATGAGCTACGAATGCAGTATGTGTGGTATGTGTTTGGGGGAAAAGAGAAGGGGAGGAGGAGGGAATGGTGAGAATATTCACAAAAACAGATATATTAGTCCATATATTAGTTGAATAAAAGAACAAATGGTCAGGCCAGGTGCAGTGGCTCATGCCTATAATCCCAGCACTTTGGGAGGCCGAGGTTAGAGGATTGCCTGAGCTCAGGAGTTTGAGACCAGCCTGGGCAACCTGGTGAGACCTCATCTCTACAGTAAATCAAGAAAAATTAGCTGGGCATGGTGGCGCACGCCTGTAGTTCCAGCTACTTGGAAGGCTGACGTGGAAGGATCGCCTGAGCTCAGCAGGTTGAGACTGCGGTGGCTGGGAATGTGCCACTGTACTGCAGCCTGGGCAACAGAGCAAGACTCCAACTCAAAAAAAAAAAAAAAGGAACAAACTAGAGTTTCTGTGCCTCTTCCTTGGAGGGATCCGCACTGACAGGATGCCTCAGAGGAAGAGTCAAATGCCTCCAACTTGATCCTCTTTCCTGCTTCTATATATTGTAAGGATTTTCAGTGGAAGGAGGGTTTCTCTCATGTAAGATAGTCACAAAACCCACCTATTACAGTCATGAAAAGCTGGAAATAACTGCAACTGCAAACACTTGGGAGATTTGGGGGGGTTCCCTTAACATTTTTTATGGTTTAGGTATAAACATTGTTTATATGTTTAGACATAAACATCTGTTTTGATACAAGGGACTGTCTTAGGCAACCTATTTATTTGATACTGCTACAGTTTACTTTTTTTTTTCTCAGCTTTCCTTTTAGAGGTTATCATGTAAGCAAAGCCAAAGTTTCAAATTTGGTTCCCTGTTCTAGGAGGTATAGTTCTCCTTTCTTTAAATATTTGTAACCACAGAATACAGCTAAGATGTGGACATGTGTTTGTGTGTACGTGTGTATGTGAGTTGTGTGTGTGTGTGTGTGTGTGTGTGTGTGTGTGTGTGTGTGGCGGGAGAGAGGTTAATTTTGGGAATGGATGTTTGAGTCATCTAGTTTCATTTGAAGCATTTGTCTGCCCTTGACTTTTAGTTTTAGTTTTAGTTGTTTTTTTGTTTTTTTTTTGAGTTGGAGTCTCACTCTGTCGCCCAGACTGGAGTGCAGTGGCCACTCCCGGCCACCGCAGCCTCAACCCGCTGGCTCTGGCGATCCTTCCGCCTCAGCCTTCCAAGTAGCTGGAACTACAGGTGCGCGCTACCACGCCCGGCTAATTTTTGGTTTATTGTAGAGATGAGGTCTCGCCAAGTTGCCCAGGCGGGTCTCGAATCCACGGGCTCAGGCAGTCCACTCACCTCAGCCTCCCAAAGGCACAGGATTACAGGCTGAGCCACCGAGCCCGGCTTTGCCCTTGACTTTTATATCAGTGATCACCTTGGGACAGCTAAAGGTAGAATGGGTCAGCAGCAACACTTTTCTAAGTAGCACATGATTATGGCTCCTTCTGGTCCAGTAGGTCCTTCAAATCAAGATTGCTCCCCACCACCACCAGTCAGAGAATAACAGAGGTCAGATAAAATTCTGTGAACACTGCCTCGCTCTGTTGCCCAGGCTAGAGTCCAGTGGTGTGATCATAGCCCACTGCAGCCTTGAATTTCTGACCTAACGTGATCCTCCTGCCTCGACCTCCCAAAGTGCTGGGATTACAGGTGTAGCCACTGTGTCCATCCCTAACCTTTCCAAAAGACGTATTTCTCCAGAGTCTTCATTCATACACACACACACACACACACACACACCCTCACACCCTCACACCCTCACACACACACACCCTCTCACTCCTCCCCAGAGACCTCTAGTGTCTATCACCTATTTAGAGCAGTTTTCAGCTCTGGTGTTGGTTGGCCCTCTCAACTTGCCCATAGCTTTGTGAGCAAGCTGTCTGGGAGAGGCTGGCGTCTGGCAAGGTCGAGGATGTTTGATCTCAGAATGAGGGGCCATTAATCAATAACTTTCCTACAAAATCAGTTTCACTTTGCTGAGGTAAAAACCCTTTCATCTTCTGAACCTTTGATCTAGGTGAGTTGAAGATTCCTTTGGTAAACTGGAGAGCTCTGAAAGTGAGATCTTATTAAACAGGGCCACCTTGGGTATTGCCCTTATCTGCAGATAACAGCACCATATACTTGCTAATTAGGACCTGGGGCACTCTGTGTGTGTAGCCCCTCAAGCCTAATTCCTAATTCCTGCTTCTAATTGGCCCAGGAATTCAGGTCAGTAGTCTGGTGCTCTTATTATTTTGACTTATGCAAGCAGCCCCCACCAATCTGTTTTGTCTTACACACTGTTACATTTTTCACTCATGGTGCCTTTGAAAGAGTCTTCATTCATTTATACCTCAAATTGTATCATTTTTACATTTGGGAAGCAGTATGATTTCATCCCCTACCCCTTTCACAGGTCCCTGAAATACAAGTTGAACATCCCAAGTCCAAAAATCTGAAATCTAGTAGCTCCAAATCTAGAACTTTTTGAACACTGACAGGATACTCAAAGAAAATGCTCATTGGAGCCTTTTGGATTTTGAGTTTCTGGGTTTGGGATGCTCAACTGGTAAGTATAATGAAAAATATTCCAAAGTTTGAAAAAATTCAAAGCACTTCTGATCCCAAGCATTTCAAATAAGGAATGCTCAACCTGTATCAAAGGACTTAATCAAGTTTCCGTGATAGAGTCTGTTGGTGTCATAACTGTGTGATCTCCTGGGCCTCACCTAAGAAGCTGACATTTCAAAGCCTTTAAAACTCAGCCTATGTAACACAACCATAAATAACTTACCCTAACCTGCCCTGAGGTGGTGTGCCTGGGAGTTAAGGTCAGGGGTTCATATCTCCAAGTTAGATGGCAGGTTCAGTTTTATTTTAATTATTATGCATTAATTTATATTATTTTGTGTGTATCAAATAGTACATAATTTAACCTTTTTGTAAGAGTAGAGTTCTTAAGTCAGGCATCAAGTTCCAGTTTATCAGCTATGTGGTCTTTTCTTAGTCAAGTTACTTAACCTTTCTGTGTCCCTTCTCTCCATTTCTAAAATATATAGGGATCATTGTACAGCTCCATGTTCCCTTATTTGCAATTCTGAAATACCCAAATCTCTAAAATTGACAGCTTTTTCACAAGTTGGCTGCAAACTCAGTAGATAGCAAAACTTGACCTAAACTGACCAAAGTCTCTTTGTAGTCTTTATTTCACTTGGTATGATTATTGATATGTGTGGCTGATTACATTTAATTATCAGTGATTATATGTGCTTGATTATTGGTGCTGCCCCATATCCCTCTGGGGGCATGTTTAATACAACATATTGCCTTTCTAAAACACAAAAAAAGTTGAAATCCTAAACGTATCTAACCCCAAGAGATTTGGAAAAGAGGCTTTGGACCAGTACATTCACCTCAGAGGTCTGCTGTGAAGGGTCAACATGGCAGTCTATTGCAAGTGACTAGCAGATAAACTGTTAGTTATGACAGACCCCTGAGATGTGACCTTATTCACTGAATAAATATTTTTTGAATTCCTACTGTATAACAAATGCAGTTGGAGTGGTGATGGTGACAGGAGAATAGGATAAAAGGTATCACCTCTGTCCTCAAGGAGCACTAATTTAGTGAGGGATAGACATGCAGTCATGAAAATCTGGGCTAGTAGGAAAATGGCCTTTTGACCATGGCTGGCCAAGAAGGGACCCAAAGCTTCCCAGGATGGGATATCTGCAGAGCCAAGGGATGGACATGAAGAAGGGTCTGCCAACCTGAGGAGGAGGGACATGAGAGAGTGGGATCTCAGTGCTTTTGAAGACTACAAGAAGTCATGTAGGACTGCTCTGTGGCAAGGAGGGAGGGCAAGGCAAACGGGGAAGGAAGCACAATACAAGATGCTTAGCGTGTCTGGGGAAAGAGCTTGAATTTTACCATAGAGGCCGGGGTCAGATTGCGAAGAGCGAGAGTGACATCTTCAAGTGTGCATGCCCATGTTGCAATGATTTGTTTCAGTCAGTTGCCATTTGTCTGATGTTATTCGGTATATGCCTCTATGTGTACATGCATATGTTGATTCTGTTCCCAAATGAATATTTTCTAGTACTGTATTTTGTTTAACAGAATAGGCAAAATATTAAATAAGTCCTCAAATGTGTATGTTGAGTCCCCTTTCCATATACACTCGATTTTTTCAGCTAATAAATTTTTATATGTAGTAGAATCCTTTACATTTGTCCCTCTTGTAGAGCAAAAAACAGTACTTTCTGTAAATGCTGATGATGTAGAAACATCTTTTTAATTAATATGCTCTTCTTATAATCTTTTTTATTGATTCTCCCTTTGAAGTCAGTTGATATGATTAAATATTTTAAAATGTTAGCCCAATAGGTCTTACTTGAGGTTTTATTATGACTGACATTTAATTGGATGAAGTATACCCTATCAAAGAAACTACCCATCTATCTTGGGCCCTTGATTCTACTATAAAATTTATTGAATTATGTGAAGAAACAATTACTTTTTAATAGGGAAGAATATGACCATTTTTTAAAACATTCTTTAATATACTTTATTACTTCAATAATTTTTAAGTTATTGTTAATATTTTTTTAAGCAACCAAACTAAACTGTCAAAGACTAAACACCAAACAGGATTTTGAGTGCCCCTTCTCTGAACCTAGTCCCTGTACCCTTACCCCAGAGATCTTCTCTGTGACTTTCTTCTTGTATTCTCATCCAATTTAATGTGGAGTCAGCTGGAAGGCAGCGGTAAAGTCCCTTATAAAGCAGGCTTGCCTTCACAGAGGAGTGAAATACCTATCATGATGGTTCAAAACCAGAAAGGAAATCATGACGCCTGCCTTTGCTGAAGGCAGGCTGAGAAGTTGCAGCCACTGGTGACATGGTACTGCCTGTGAAGCCCCAGTGACAGCAGCTGAGGCTGTAACACTCTGCAAGGCCTCTGGTTACTTCAAGAGCTTTGTGAGAGTCTGGAAAACAAAATCTTGAACTTAATTTTTACTTCAAATAGCATTTTGCAACATTTTTTTGTGGTGGGACTCTGTGTGTGTGTGTGTGTGTGTGTGTGTGTGTGTGTGTGCATGTGTGTAGGTGTACATGTTATGTGTTTGTGTGCAAACTGGGGGCCCACACAAGTGAATGTGTTAGGCAAATTAGGAATCGGAGGAGTTTTTTTACCTAAAAGGATCTCAGATGTAACAACATGTCTGTCTAAAGAGAGAGTTTAATTGGATGACTACAAAACATGCCTTCAAGCTGGAAAATTCAATAAGGCTGCCAAGTCAGTCACATAAACAACCTTCTTCCTGTAATTTCTTCCACCAAGTGGTTCGTTGCCATTCACATTAATCAGCAAGTACCCATTGTTCATCCGATTGTTGGGGTATCAGCATCACTTGTTTGTCACCTTATACCTGCTCTTAAAGTTCTTATTGAAAACATTAGCATTAGTCAGATTATTAAGTCAAGTTAACAATAATTATACCCAGGCCTTGGTTCATCTCTTCCTTTCGAATACAGTACACGTAAATGCAAAGTTGCAATGATGCCGGCATCACCTGAGACCAAATGGGTAACTGACTTCCAGCACCTGTATATGTGTCTGAATAAAAACCACACCCCATACTTAAACATTACAGAATTAATGGATAGAGATTTGATGCTGATCTTTTTGTGTTCCAACTATGCTCTTCCTGGTGTGGCAGATTGTCTGCAAATATCATGTCTTAGTATTTTTGGACTGCTATAACAAAATACTGTAAACTGGGTAGCTTATAAAAAAACAGAAATGTATTTCTCACAGTTCTGAAGGCTGAGAAGCCTGTGAACAAGGTGTGGACAGATTAAGTCTCTGGTAAGGGCCTGCTTCCTTGTTCCTAGACACCTTGTTGTCTTTCACTGTGTTTTCATATGGTGGAAGGGACAAGGCAGCTCTGAGACCTCTTTTATAAGGGCACCAATCCCAGGCACAAGTATTCTATTCACCTCTCTTGGATACTACCTTCTTTTTTTTTTGAGTTGGAGTCTCACTCTGTCACCCAGGCTGGAGTGCAGTGGCACGCTCATGGCCACCCCAGTGTCAACCTGCTGGGCTCCGGCAATCCTTCCGCCTCAGCCTTCCAAGTAGCCAGAACTACAGGTGTGCACTACCATGCCCAGGTAATTTTTTATTTATTGGTCTCGTCAAGTTGTCTAGACTGGTCTCAAACCCGTGGGCTCAGGCAATCCACTCACCTCAGTCTCCCAAAATGCTGGAATTACAGGCTGAGGCACTGAGCCTGGCCAGATCCTACCTTCTATACCAGCACATTGGTGGTTAGGTTTCTACATATGAATTTGGGGAAACACAAACATTCAGGCCATAGCATATAGCTGCCCATAATTTTTCCCATTTCTGTCTATGCAAGTGGTTTCCTTGTCAAGAGATTGAATCTGTGTCCTTGCTCTGGAATCTGATTGGCCCCATGGCTAGTTTTACTCACAGAAGGCAGTGGAAGTGATGCTGTGTGACTTCCAGACATGGACCTTATGTGGCCTGGCAGTTTCCATTTGTGCACTCTTGGGTCCCCAGTCATTTATAGAAGCCTGGGTTATCCTGCTGAAGGGACCATGAGGAAGAGCTCTTGGAGGATAAGAAAACATGCAGAAGAGTCCCAAAGTGCCCTGACAAACAGCCAGCACCTGCGGCCAAACAAGAAAGTGAGGCCATCTCTATCATTCCAGCCTCAGGCACACTTCCAGTTGGAGGTTATGTGGAGTAGGAGGTCTGCTCAGCTAATCCACAGAATCATTAATAGTTACAAATTGACTTTTTAAGTTACTAAATTTTTACATGGTTTGTTACATAGGAGTAGATAACGGCAAACCCTGTGTGTGCCTTGGGAAAGTGGTGTGACTATTCTAAGACTCTTTTCTTAATCTGTAAATTGGGGATGATACAAATGATACCTTCCACTCAGGTTTTCATGGTGACTAGTAAACTAATGTAAATAAGTACATATTCTGGAAAATTGTATGTTTAACTTAAAATGCTTGTTGCTAGATTGTTATTCTTTCTTCATCTCCACCTAAAAAATTCCCTTGCTTTACTTTAGGGCCTTTGTTATGGAACAGAGGAAGGAAGGCCTTGGGAAGCGTATACATGTAAAGAAACATAAACTCAGAGTATTCTACATATTTTTCTTGATGTTATTTTTTTTCTCAGCTTTTAGCCCCTTTTCTTTTGTCAGGGGTGTGTGTATGTGTGTGTGTTTATTTGCAAGTACAGAAGTATTTTTATGTTTGGTTGAGATGAGGGTCCTTTCTAAATTATTTCATGCAGATTATATAAACAAAAGTGTTTGAACATGGAGTTTATCTCTGCTTTTAAGTATGGGACTGAAAGCTACATAAAGTATGTAGAACAATGTTTAGAACACAGTAAGTGCTTAATAAGCATTAACCATTTTTATTATAATAAGACATTTTCCTCTCTGTGCTCTCTACACCACCCTCTTCACATCACCACCCCCCCCCCCCGCATCCTCCCAGACCATCTGGTTTGGGTACCACCCATGAGTCTCCAGGTGTTCTAGTGTAGGGGGCTTCATCTTCAAGGTGTGAAGAAGAAGGGAAAGGGCGTACTGGGGTAAAGGATCTCATCAGTGTGGTTAGGAGTATGCCACCAGGTAGGGTTTCTTTTTTTTTTTTTTTTTGACTCAGAGTCTTATTCTGTTGCCCAGGCTGGAGTCCAGTGGCACACTCACGGCTACTGCAGCCTTGACCTGCTGGGCTCAGGCAATCTTTCCACCTCAGCCTTCCAAGTAGCTGGGACAACAGGCATGTGCCACTATACCCAGCTAATTTTTTAATTTATTATAGAAATGAAGTCTCACCAAGGGGCCCTGACTGGTCTTGAATCCTGGGCTCGGGCAATCCTCTCACCTCTGCCTCCCAAAGTGCTGGGATTACAAACGTGAGCCACTGTGCCAGCTTGGCTAGGGATTCTTATTTTACGTCCCGAATTCCATTTAAGGAGGTCATATTGGGTGCTGGCCTAGGTCATGGGTAGGAAAAATATAATACAATTGTGAAAAAGGAAAGGTGCATGAGAATAAAAGAAGCCGGAAGGATGTGGGTCAGAGAGAGAATGGGGAGAAGAAAACAAAAAGGTGGATAGAGCTGTCTTCAGAAAGGACGAATTACAGCCTACAAGGCCCTTCTGTTCATACACTTTGATAATAAAATGAAGACTAAGAGGCCTCTTCCAGAATAAAAAGAGAAGTCTTTGTTGAAAGCATTTAAAGAATTTTTCTTCTGCAGACCTTACTAAAGATGCTGATGGTGCCTCACAGAACTGCTCCCTCCTGAGACCCGCCATTCTCTCCGCATGTATGTCCATGTGTGCTATGAAAGAGGCAGTTTGAAAGGAACATGTTTTAAAATGCTTATGAAAAGAAATCCAAATCTGCTCCAAAGAGGGAATTGGAAACTCTGAACTACCTCACAAGCATTTCTTAACGTAGCATATGCTGTGAAAACACCTGTTACATGGCTTCAAAAGTGTGCTAGGTCCCACAAGGGTCATGATAAGCAAGTGGTCCTAGCCAAAATACTTTATCTCCTGGGGTTCGTATACATATCTATTAATGATGCTGCCAGGTTTTGGGACACCGTATCAGCCAAAGACAGCTACATTTGCCAAAAAAGCTACCTCAAGCTGCCGGATCCCCAACTTGGCCAGGCCTGCAGCTAACTCCACTGCAGCTGCTGCTGTTCACCCTTGTCCTCCTCTGAGAGATTCAGCAGCCTGAGCCTTCCTGTGGCCTCTCAGGTTTCTAGGGTCCATTCTCTAGGCTCAAATTAATGAATTAATCCAAGGTAAGGTGCTAATAACAAAGTAATATTTAATGTTATTTCTCCCCAACTCAGTATGTGATTTTTTTTTTTTTTTTTTTTTTTGAGTTAGACTCTCACCTGTCACCCAGACTGGAATATAGTGGCACACTCCCGGCCACCACAGCCTCAACCTGCTGGGCTCAGGCAATCCTCCTGCCTCAACCTTCCAAGTAGCCAGAACTGCAGGCGTGTGCTACCATCAACATGTGATTTTTAACCGTGAACTTTAACCCCAAGAAAAAGTCTCATGAAGGCATTTATTCCTCAGAGATTTGGGGGGAGGTTTATATAGAAAAAAGACCCCTCCAATGTCCATACAGTTATGTCTTTTAAAAATTAAATACATTGTTTTCAATATATTTTTCAAATTGTATGCAATGAGCATGTGATATTTTATAAAGGAAAAAGTAAACGTTTTAAAATAGAAAAATCATACTCCAAATGCAGACATATATTTTACCTATATTTGAGACCACCCCGTCCTCCCACCCAAGGAAAAGTGTTCTTTTCTTTGTCCCATGCAGGACTATAAATTTGAAAAAAGACTTTTTAATCTGGCAGTACACATACTTTAAATATCATTTATTAGTTATGATTTGAAGTTATTGCTAAGATCAGTTTAGACAAATATGAAAGAGATAAATTCACACCTATTTTTTTTGTCTTCCTCCACCTTCCAAACCCACATGTAGATTTACTAGGGCTTAACAGCTACAACTTGAGGGCAGTTTTACCTCAAAACCTCCTTTACTACTGTTCTGACTTTGAATACTGCTCTTTTTCTCTTCCACTGTATCCTGCTCTACTTTCCTCAAAAATGGAAAAAATAATTTCAAATAAGATGACTCTCGATCCCTTTGTCTTTAGATAAGAGCTCACAGAAATCATCACAGGAAGGGGGGGGGGTCCCTGGCTCTTCTGAGGCAATACCCAGCCATATGGACATACTGTTTGATGGATGGATGAATGCAAGAATGAATGAAATCTTTCTGTTTCCAGCTATAGCATTGAATCCCTTGCATTACCATATTGGTCTCCTTTTATTCATGTCCTTTTTTCTTTGCCCCATCCACCTTCTGTGTTTTTCATATATACAGGAAGACCTTTTTTAGAACATTTTTCAGCTTTATCTTTCTAAGGTTGAGTAATTTGGTTTTTTCCAGCTTTTAAAATTAGTTGTTTTTTCTCACTTAAATTGCTGGTGCTGAAGAATATCAAACTGGCTTCCAGGAAGGATCTTCCTTGACCTGAGAGTATTTGCATAATCAGTGAGTTCATGAGCCATGTGTGTTGTTTTATTCCTGGGAATAAGGTGAGCTGGCCCGCTGTAGGATTTTCCTGGTGACCATTAGAGACTGGGCAGACATTGATACCTGGCTAAAGGTTAATAGTAAATCAGAGCACACGATAGTTAAACTTTTACCTGTTGCATGCAATATATATTACACAAAATGTATTAATTAAAAATTGAGTCCATATTTCAAGCCTTCTTTACTGAGAGGAATAAATCACATGCAAGATTGACAAAGTCAGAATCAAATGTTATGTCACCATTTTATATTTTATTTTATTTTATTTTATTTTTGAGTTGGAGTTTCACTCTGTCGCCCAGACTGGAGTACAGTGGCACACTCCCAGCCACCGCAGCCTTGACCTGCTGGGCTCCAGCGATTCTTACGCCTCAGCCTTCCAAGTAGCCGGAACTATAGGCGCGCGCTACCATGCCCGGCTAATTTTTGATTGATTGTAGAGATGAGGTCTTGCCAAGTTGCCCAGGCAGGTCTCAAACCCGCAAGCTCAGGCAGTCCTCTCGCCTCGGCCTCCCAAAGTGCTGGGATTACAGGCTGAGCCACCGAGCCCGGCCATGCCACCATTTTATAGAGTTGCTTTGGAGACTTCTTGAAAGATCATCCCGCTTTGGTTTTTTGGGTTTGTTTTTTTTTTTGAGTTGGAGACTCACTCCGTTGCCCAGCCTGGAATGCCATGGCACACTCACGGCTGCCCCAGCATCGACCCACTGGGCTCCAGTGATCCTTCCACCTCAGCCTTCCAAGTAGCCAGAACTACAGGTGTGTGCTTCCACGCCCGGCTAATTTTTTATTTATTGTAGAGAGGAGGTCTTGTCAAGTTTGCCGGGCTAGTCTTGAACCCACGGGCTCAGGTAATCCACTCGCCTCAGTCTCCCAAAGTGCTGGGATTATAGGCTGAGCCACCAATCCCTGCCCCTTCTTTGGTTTTGATCACCTTTTCCTTCTCCGTTAGCATTGAAGTCTAAGGGCTTTAAAGTAATTTTTCGTCCTAGGGTAACAATTTTGTAATGCCAAAAAAATATTTTAGAGAAGAAAGTCTTAATATGCAGAAACAGGGCATTTATTCCTATTATCAATATGAAGACTTAAGAAAAACCAAGGTGTATATATATATCACAGCCAGGCAGTGCATCAAATCTGAAAAACGAAAGACTTCAGGAGTCATTGATATCCACAGCTGTCATTTCTTGTCAGGAAGTCCTGTCAGCCTGGGGAAGTGTTTATTAATTCCTTTTCACTTAAGGACATTATGGTCTTTCTTTGCTATTTACATTGTATTCTTATGTCTGGCGTTACTTAAGTTTAATGTTTAAACAAAGTGTTTACCCTGGAAAGATTTTTCTGATGTGAAGCCAGTTGTGTCTGGAACCATGATATTTTCACAATTTATGTATCCTTACCACACTCGTAGCTCTTTCACATATGTTCTTCCTTCAAAGGTTATGCACCAGAAAGGAGAAGAATGAAGACGCAAAGACCAACTCACCCCACTAATAGTGTGGCATCCACCCACCCCGTGGGTCTCTGTCTTTTGAGGGCTCTGAGTCTCATCATAATTAAAAACTTATGGAGTCTGAAAGTAAGCACATGACAGAAAAATCCTATTGTGAGATGTAATGTGCGTTCTGTGTTGTATTTGTGGTGGTGGTTAATCCACATTTCAATGCTATTGTTTCCAAGGTAGTTCCCATGTTCCTTTCCTTTCTCCTATTCTTTTTCCCAGTCCCTCTCCAACTCTCTCCAAATAAAGGCCAGATTTAAGCCCACGGGACTCCTGAAGAAGGTCAGCAAAGCTGTAGCTATTTGCTGACTTGCTTTCAGTGACTGTCCAGGAATGAGGCAGCAAGACCTCTGTCTCAAAATGCTCTCCCTCAGTGGGCCACCCTGTGGCAATTCCAGACACTGCTGGACTTCTGGCATGTACACAGAGGCCCCGTGTGTTGAGTAGTCTAAGAGGTTGTGTCTTCCGTCTTTGAGTATCAGAGCAGACATGAAGAGAGAGAATGTAGGGAAGATGTGTTTATTTGAATTCTTAGCCAATGTAATCATCTCTCAAGTTTTTTTAAAGAGATATCTTTTTAAAAAAATCCTTGGGGAATGAGCCAACTATAAGAGAATGTAAAAATATATTCATATGGACCATGTGGTCTTCCTCATCTGTCAAAGGAAGTGGTTGGACTAGATGATTTCTAAGACCTCTTCTAGTTCTTATTTCAACTGCAGAAAAAGCTTAGTGGGATCACAGTGTACACAGATACTGGAAAACCCTCAGGGAGAGAGGGTCAGTCAGAGATGAGGAAAGGGGAGTGAGGGGAAGACTGACCCAGTTACTAGAAATTATAATGGGTATATAATGTTCCCAAGTCTCCCTAGACCTGGCGCCCAAAAGCCAATTCAATACTCAGGCAAAGAAGGCTACTCTAGCCTTCCTGGAAACTGAGTGTGCAGAGTGAGACCAGGACCGTTCTCCATGGTGGAGAGAGTTAAAGTGTCTGGGCTATATCTGGGCTTCTGATTTGTGGGCATGAAGGGATATTGTTTTTAAGAGACTACATTGTGTCAGTTAAGTGTCTGACACTTAGCTCTGCTCTCTACTAGCTCTACCCTTGGATAAGTTGCTTAAATACATTGAACCTCAGTTTCCTATCTATAGTACTTCCTTTATAGGGTTATTGTGGGGATAAATGGCATGAAACAATGTAAAGTCCATTTACAAATAGTTATTGTTATTATTATTGTCATCAGGTCATTGGCCTAAAAACTGATTTAAGGCCTTCAATATAGAGAATTGTAATACTAAATGAATATTAACCTAAAAGAGCTATAAAAAACTTTTCCATTAGTGAAAATAGCAGAACCAGGAACCAGGAGCAATAATAAGAAAAGGCAATAGATGGCCTTTGAATCCTAAAATGGAACCTGGCATTGGTTTGAGGGCGAAATGCCATGTAGATGGCCACCCACCCCTCCCTTGATTGTCCTCAAGGTTGTAGAATCTAGACGTGGACTATTTGATTATTACCCAAATAAGTCTGGGGTCCACATGACCCATGCTTGTTTCCTTCTTTTTTCCTTTAAAGAAGCTCTATCCAGTAACTCTTGAAGTCATCAATGGAAATTCAATTGAGAACCTACAACTATAGTTTTAGTAATTTCCATCTCTGTATATCTTTCATCTTGTAGTTTCTCCAGTATCTCTCTCTTCCTATCCCTTACTTTCAACTCTCAGCTAAAACTTTTTGCAGTCTTTCAGGCTCTTTGGTTCTTTCTTCCTTCCCTTTCCAGGAATGGACAAACTATGACCTGCCAGTTAAATTTGGCCTATGACCTATTTTTGTACAATTCTCAAGAATGGTATTCATATTTTAAAGTGTTTTACAAAAAAAAAGAGAGAGAAAGAAAGAAAGAATATGTGATAGAGACCACATGTGGTCCTCAAAGCCTAAAGTATGTACTACCTAGCTCTTTACAGAAAATGTTTCCCAACCCTGATTTTACACCATATTCTTTACCACAAATAGAACTTGTTTCTTTTTAATAATCCCATAGCTGTCATTCTTGATTATTTATCTGCCCTATTAACCTTGTCTGCAAATATATAGTGAGGATGGGGACAGAGAGTAGGAGAAAATGCTATGAGTCCTTACACATTAACAGTTATCGTCCTTGTCCCACTATGATTCCAGCAGTAATATAAAAAGTCAAGTGGTATCTTTTATCAACCATAGTAATGACATGTATTGTTAAACTTCTGATATAATCCCCTGTTTCTTCTCTTTCCTGTTCCCTCTTCCTCCTCTTTTTCTTTCTTTTTTTGAGTTGAAGTCTCACCCTGTCACCCAGACTGGAGTGCAGTGGCCGCTCGGCCACCGAAGCCTCGACCTGCTGGGCTCCGGCGATCCTTCCGCCTCAGCCTTCCGAGTAGCTGGAACTACAGGCGCACGCTACCACGCCTGGCTAATTTTTTGATTTATTGAAGAGATGAGGTCTCACCAAGTTGCCCAGGCGGATCTCGAACCCGCGGTCTCAGGCAATCCACTCACCTCAGCCTCCCAAAGGCGCGGGATTACAGGCTGAGCCACCGAGCCCGGCTCCTCCTCTTTTTCTTCATTTGCCAACAGAGCTACAGAAAATGAGTGTCTTACCTCTTCCATTTAAGGATATAGACATCTTTCTTCCTGCCTTTGTTTTTCTTTCTCATCCCTTTGCTTTTTCCTCCTCCCTTTTTCCTTTCTTCTCTTTCCTCCCCCACCTCTCTCTTTCTCCCTCCTACTATCTCTTCTTTATGTTCTCATATTTTTCTTCTTTTCTTTAAACAAATATCTATTGAGTACCTACAGAGCATTATGCATTGAGAATCCAGGGACACATAAGATATGATATTTCCCATGCAAACAGTCAACTACAATATAGAGTGGTGTGTCCATGACAAAAACGAGATCAAGATGTCGTGGATCTGACTGGGGTTGGGCAAAGAGAGGAGTCAGGGAAGCAAAAATGAAGATGGAGCCCAGGCAACATAGGCAGGGCTGGCAGCATATACAAAGGCTCAGAGATAGGAGATGTGGAGTGTGTAGTTGTAGTATGTGAGGGAGGCAGGAGAGAATAGCAGAAGCCAGATATCAAAGGGCCTCAGGTTCTGAAGGAACCTCTACTTTTTTCTAAGGACAGTGAAGATCTGTTGGGGAATTCGAAGCAAAGGAATATAATATCCAGTTGGTCTTTAATAAAGAATAGTTAATCTGCAGTGAGGAGAAATGCCAGACTGGAATTAGACCAGCAAGGGGGCCATCACAGCTACTGGGTGAGAAATGGTGAGGGTATGCACTAACATGGTAGCTGCAGCAGCGTTGACCCAGATGTGACAAAGTAACCATTAAAAATGATAATAACAGCTAATACTTGTTAAGCAGCTGTTGTGTGCTAGTCTTTGGCTAAGCACTATCCATCATCATCTCTTCAGCTCCTTGCAACAATTCTATGAGGTAGACACTATTACTGTCTCTATTTTATAAATGTGAATACTGAGGCTCAAAGAGATTGAATCAGTTGATTACCCATGCCCCGAGCCTAGGATTTTGCCTCCTCATCTAATAACATTGGCCTGGGTCTCTAGCAAAAAAAAAAAATTGTGTCTGGCTTTTGGATTTGGCTTCCTAGTCCTGTCAGTTTTGAGGGAGACCAGGAGAGACTTTCTGAGGGTTATATTTTTCTTTGTCTTTCCCACGGCATTTCATCTAATTAAGGTTTGTTCTTTGTCATATTCTTTCATTTCTCCATGTTTCATTTAAATGCCATTTCTCTTTCCTATCTAACCTATCTACAATTACATTTATAACTCCTATTCGTGTTTCAAGGCCTCATATGGCTCATCACTTCCATGAAATCCCCTAGCTGTCCTTCATGAACCACTTGAAATGCACTCAGCATGACTTCACAACCGGGTCTAGGACTTGGCAGAAACTTCACTCTAGCCAGCTGCTTACCACCGGACTTGCTCCCCAGGCCCCAGCTTTGGCCTGCCTAACTGGTCAGCAACCTAGTCTCTTTATACCTTTTTCATATTGAGCCATGAAAACTTTTCCATCTGATCTCTTGGGGCTTTCAATCTGTTTCTTTGTTTTGTTTTAATTGTTTCCTTAGCTCAGAACTTGACCCTGCATTGTTATGTTCTTGGTGTCTTTTTTTTTTTTTTTTCCTTTCAGGAGCTGGGTTATAATAGACACTTTCCTCATACCCTGCCACAGGTCGCTTCCTGGCCAGGGAATCTTGTGTGAGGAATCTCTAACACCTTCTGGGCAACCCTGGCCTTTTCTCTGATTTTTTTCTTTTCTCCTATAAGACTTAGAAAATTTACCACAAAATTAGCATTTTTTTCATCTACTTAAGTTTAATATTTTAATATTATAACATTCATATGTATTCTAGTGATATTTTTCAACTAAATATAAAATTTTTTTGAAGATGAAGCCATATCATCCTTTTTTAAGCTTCCCTATAGTGCTTACCAGTGTTATGAAAAGTGTTCAACGGAGCCTGAAAATTATGTTTACAAGATTTCTTCTAAGATATTTTATATTACACTGAATATTATTTTGTGTATAACTTGGGCCCAATGATATAAAGTGGCTTTTCTTTAGACCACTTTGAAATAATAAGAGGTAATATGCCAGAATCACCATGTCTGATCCTCACAATCACTGTGTGAATTGCATACCCATTTTACAGATACTTTCCAAAAGCCACACTGCTAATAACATATAGCCTCTGAGATTTAAAACCGGATTTACCCATTCTGTGTCTGGTACTCTTGACTACCTTAGTTCTAGTTCTTGCAGATTGCCGTGTGGCAGCTGGAGCCCTTGAGAATGCATCTCTTCAGATACAGAATCACAAAGTATTAGGTGTTAGGTGTGGAAAGGGCCTTGAGAATTTCTAGTTAAAACCCTCTGTCCCCTTGCTCAAGGAAGCTCAAGGTCAAGAGGCACAGGTCATTTGCCTAAGGTCACAAAATGAGTTGTCAGAGCCCTAGGACAGGGGTGCACTCCCCTCCTTTGTGTTCCACATAGGAAAACTGTTGTCCTTCCCAGACTCATAATTCTGCTTGTTCTGGCACAAAGACCTGTAGACTGGTGATATTAACAGCTTCAGCGTCAACTTCAGAACACCTTCCCAACCTATGGAATGGTTTCCAAAGAGAATTGCAAAGGCACTGAAGGAGCAAACCTGTGGTGAGAAGCTGAGAGCCGGAAGGTCTCCTGTTCCTCACCCTTTCTGCCAAGAGTCCCTGCACAGCTCACCCTCTCTACCAAATCCATGACAAAATGCCTTGGTCAGGGCTCTAGAATAGCTCTACTATCTGGGATGTAGATAAGGAGCTTTTCTAATTTAAAGCATATGAAGAATTAAAGGACAAAAAGGGGTGGAGAGTAGATTTTAGAAGTATGGCTCAAGGAATTTTGAGTAAAAACAGATATCATCCAAGTACAGCTCTATTTCTGCTTTATCTCCAGGTGTTCTGGATGTATGTGTGCATGTGTGAATGTACATATATCATCTGTTGCCCAGATTCTTGTGAAATGCAAATATTCAATAACCCCATCCATTTAGGATTTTAGGTATGACATTTCTATATAATCCCAAGGTAATTATTTATCATTCTGAGTTAACACCTCATTGTCTTTATCCTTGGAAGACACAGAACACAAAAGGGGTAAGTGAGCAATGAAGGAAAATGAATGTTTTTCTCTCTCTCTCCCTTTCTTTGCCACGGTCAGTCACTCAGCCAGTGTTTATTCAGTGCATGACTGCGTGTGAGGCCCTGTGCTAAGGGCAGCCAGGGGACACACAGATGAGAAAGCCCAGTTTGTAAGAAGCTGTCTTCCCTGCTTTCTCTTGCATTTGCCTCTGCTTGTCCTTCCCTATCTCCTCTATAAGGTAACTCAGTAAAGAAAACAGCATTGGGACCAAAGTAAACTTTTTTTTTTAGCTGTTTTATTCCTTAGGATAAATGTAACATTGGATATTTTGCCATTGTAGGCAGCCGTATAGATTAACTTATAAAGAAGCCTCAAAAATATGTTGAAAGCGTTAGGCTGACAGAAGTGCTAGAAATCTTGGAGCCATATGTGCTTCTTTCAATATTATCTTAGATCCTCAGGAGTAGCATTGCAACTGGAGAAAATGGGAGGAAAGACAAGGAGAAATAGAAGCTGACTTAGCCTCTAGTTTATTCCATTTTATTTTCTTATCTCTACTTTGTTCCTCCTATTCAGACTCTTCATTGGTAATATCTGAAAGGGAGCATTTGAAAATTTTATTTCTGTTTTTAACTCTTCTGTATTCTTTATCCTTCTGCTTATAGTTGATATTATAGCTAATTTACTCCCAGCACCTCCCGGAAGAAAATTTGATAGACTAAGGAAAAGGTTTTCTTTTCTTTTCTCCTCATATGTTTTTTATTTAAATGCTACTGTCCAATTAATTAATGAATCAGCTAATACTGGAGACAATATAACATAATGGTAAGAGCATGGACTTTTGATTTCTATGGGTTGGTTTTGACTCTGTTACTAATGATCTGGGGTTTTGACTCTGTTACTAATGATCTGTGTAAGTTGATAAACTTGTATGAGTCTCAGTTTCTTTATCGATAAAATGAGACTAATACAGCCAACATCATTAGGCATGCTATTTATTAGTGTGTTTACTTCTCAACCCTATGGAATAGGTCTTATTGTTATTCCCATTTTATAGATTGAAAATTGATAGACAGGCGTGTAGTTCCGGCTACTTGGAAGGCTGAGGCAGAAGGGTCGCCAGAGCCCAGCAGGTCGAGGCTGCGGTGGCTGGGAATATGCCACTGCACTCCAGTTTGGTGACAGAGTGAGACTCCAACTCAAAAAAGAAAAGAAAAAAAAAAAAAGAAAATTGAGGCAAAGTTCATTTAGCACTTGCCTCTGGACACATGATAGATAAGTGGCCGAGCCAAGTTTAAAGCCAGACATTCCAGCTCCCAGTGTCCCTGAATAGCATCTCTACCTCTAGCTTCCTAGTGCTCCTAGAAGCCCTTCACCCACTGTTATGGGTTGGATTGTGGCCCCCTCCATTCATATTCTGAAGTCCTAACCCCCCCATACCAGATGTGACCTTATTTGTAAACAGAGCCATTGCAGATGGAATGAGTTAAGATGAGATCATACTGGAGTAGGGCAGGCCCCTCATCAATATGACGGGACACCTGGAATAGATCCTTCCCTCATGCCTTCAGAGAGAACGTGGTCCTGCCAATGCCTCTATCTTAGCCTCCAGAGCTGTAAATCAATAAATTTCTGTTGTGCCCATCAGTTTGTGGTTCTTTGAAATGGCAGCCTTAGCAAACTAATACACCCACCATATGCAGTTAGCCTGGTTAGACCCTTACCACTGTTCAGTTAGCCCTTGCTTCACCTTTTCTCAGCTCTCTACCGTGATCCCCTGGATGGCTTCCCCCAATCCTTTCACTGCCTCAAGTCCTTCCCCTTCCTTCCTCCCTCAGCAGATTATCTCACTTTCTACTCTTCTGAGACCGTCGCTACCTTCCACGAGGTCTCTCAGTTTCCCTCATTTTTCTCTGTTGCTGACTCCTTTCCTCCTTAGACTATTGCTCTTTCTTATTCCTGTAATCCAACTTCTCTCCAGAGCACAGGCCGCTCACTTACAACTGCATGATGAACTCCCCCTGCTGCCTCGTCACTCTTGACTGCCCTTGAAACAGCAGAGTATCTCACCTCTATGCCAGCTGCTTCTTTCATCTCTATTTTTCACAAACAGACCCCAGAACTTCCTTTCTCATGCCTTTCTTCAAACAAGTTCAGCAAGACCTGTTGATTCTTTCTTTGCTATGCCTCCCACATCCATGTTCTCTAATTCCACTCGACCATTTCAAATCCTGATCAACTGCAGTAGCCTGTTTACTGTCCTTCCTGTCTACTCTCTCTAGCTTCCAGCCTGTCATTCGTAGGCTGCTAGAGTCATCTTCTCAGCATAGAATTATGCTCATGTCTCTACTCTAACAGGGTAGGAACCTTGCTGCTTAGGAAATAAAGGCCCATCTTAAATGTGGCCTTCAAGGCTCCTCTTTACAGCCCAGCTCGACCAGGCTCGGTGGCTCAGCCTGGAATCCTAGCACTTTGGGAGGCCAAGACAAGTGGATTGCCTGAGCCTGTGGGTTCGAGACCCACCCGGGCAACTTGGTTAGACCTCGTCTCCACAATCAATCAAAAATGAGCCGGGCGTGGTAGCATGTGCCTGTAGTTGCTGCTACTTGGAAGGCTGAGGTAGAAGGATCACCAGAGCCCAGCAGGGCGAGGCTGCAGTGGCCGGGAGTGTGCCACTGCACTCCAGTCTGGGTGACAGATTGAGACTCCAACTCAAAAAAAAAAAAATACAGCCCAGCTCATCTAAAATAACTAAGGAAGGCCAACTATCCACATGGAAAGAACTTTACTTGGTGCTGAGCCTTAATGGGGACTTCATGGTTGGGAACTAGATTTTAGCAATTCCATCAGGGATGCCCTTGCTCAGTGGAGTTAATCCATGTTAACAAAATTTATGAAAGACTGATATGCCTTCTAGACTGACATTTTTCCAATTTAGTGTTGGAAAAATAGCTGCCAAGTATAATGAAACACACGTATTAACAGAGTCACACATATTCTCTCACTCTCAAGTGGGGAATAGACTCAGGCATCCAAGTTCTAATCAGAGGGTTGATGGGATCCAAAAAAAGGGAAATCTGTGGGACAATCCAAATGGTTCCCTCCATCTGTGAACACATGGGCTCTCCTGGCAGTTGCTTAGATCATAGTGTCTGTTGTGATTGCATTTCAGGCCTAAAATACAAGATGTGACCTTGATTGGGTTTTAGTGTTTTCCTACCCACAGAATTATTTCACAGGATATTTTGCCTTTATGGGTTGCTAATCTCATCCACTATGCTGTTTTGTTTTTCCACTAATTTGTTTATATGTTTGCTAATTTAGCTCTAAGCCACCTTATCTCTAAATTCTGTAGGCTACTCACTATTCCAAGGAGCTACCTCAGAATTTCTCTGAGTAAGCTTTAGGCTACCACCCAGCAGCCTCCAAAACACTGAACAGAATAACACCAGCTATTGTAGCCATGCCTGAAAATAACTATTTACATGACTCTTGAGTCAAGGGCTGACACTGAATGAGAAAAAAAGAAGGTGAAAAAAAGTTGAGAAAAAGGAGAGACACAGAGCTAAAGAGGGAAACAAGGGTTGCATTTGTGAAGAATAATACAATGCTTCAGTTTACTTGCATCATATATCCCCTCACCCCCTGTACTAGTCAGCTCAGTCTGTCATAACAAAGTGCCATAGTCTGGGTAGCTTAAATAAAAGACATTTATTTTTTCACAGTTCCAAAGGCTGGGAAGTTTAAGATTTAGGTGCTGACTGATTTGCTTTCTGGTAAGGGCTCTCTTCCTAGCTTGCAGACAGTGACCTTCTCCCTGTGTCCTTACACAGCCAATAGAGAGAGAAAGATCTCTCTTTCTTCCTATCCTATAATCCTATCCAATTAGAGCCCCACTCTTATGGTCTCATTTCACCTTAATTATGTCCCAAAGACCCTTTCTTCAGATACGGTCACATTGGGGATTAGGGCTTCAACATATGAATTTGAGTGGGGGGGAAGAGGACACAATTCAGTCCATAGCAATGCCCCCTCAAAAGAAAGTATACATAAAGTTTTTTTTTTTTTTTCCCATTTCCTCAGTGAAGGAGAGCTGATGGGTAATGGGATACTTAGATATAGTATGATAAGAGATATAGTAAATTCTGACCCAGCATAATTGCCTTAAGTTATTAGCTAGGCTTGGAGGCAATTCAGCCTGATATCATTTTGTTATTTTAAAATCAGTGAACCTAGGGGCTTCAAAGGCAGTTCTTCTATTGGGATGCCTAAATTTTATTTAATATATTTCGGACTGTGAAGGGTTGAACTCTTACACTAAAAAGTTCAGCTGTGTTTGGTAGTAATTAATTTACTTCTTTACAAAAAGCCAAACCATGTAGATGAATTTGCCCTTAAATTCTTCCTTGGGATTGGGTTCTTCGGATGGGGTTGTCTTAAATCAGGTTGTTGAGGAGTACTCTTGAGGTCAACCCCTGTGAGGGAGTGAAAGAAGTAGGATTGGGCACATGGAGAGATTGAACTGTGACACATTTATAAGTGATGTCTCAGCTTATCTTATAGGAATCTCTGGACGCAAGATAGTCCTTCAGCGTAGGCAAGGGTTGAGGCAAAAGGGCCAGGTCTTTATACCCTCATAACAACCAGTTGTTGGATATGCACTGCCCCAGTAGAAAGGGCAAAACTTGGGACAAGATGGCTCCTTTCCACAGAGAGCAATTCCCAGAAACGGACTCAGGTCATCCATCTTTGGCAGCCAGCATTCCTGGCAGCTAAGAGAATGCATGCTTCAGTCCCTAGAGGTCTGGTGCTGCATCACAGCATCCACTACAGGGAATAAGGGCAAGGGCCAAGGAGATATTAATTATGCATTAAATCTGTTGACATTCCTCTACTTGTGATTCCTTTTTTTTTCTTTCTTGTGGTTAAGAGATTATCCTTGTGCTTGCTGGAGGCTGAAGATTTTGTATGTGGGAGCCTTCTGAAAATGCTAGGTTGTGACCAGCTAAAGCTAGTTATTAATTGTAGAGCTAAAATGCCCTACAATTCCAGTCATGTCATTACAGGCATGAGGGAGGAGCTAGAACCCGTTGTATACTTAATTGAAAATAACTGATAGGTGATGTGATGAGGAGCAAGTTTCAGACAAGCCTGGACATTTATTTTGGAGGAGCTGATTTCCACAGAGGTATGTGTGGTTTCTATAAGCTTCCTGGATTTTTTTTTTTTTTCTGAGAATGCTAATGTTCATTTGCTAGAATGAGTGGAGGGGTTATGAAGATGGAATATAGTCCACTGCTGTGTAAGTGTTCTTCAACACTTGACTGTTAATTAGTGTGGTTAGGTTTAATGAACTCATTTGATAACAATATTCCTGCTGAGAATTTTATCGGGTACTAAATTCTTAAATTTAATAATGCAAAACATATTTGTATGGCATTATTAATGGTTGCAGGACTTTCAGGGAGTGAAATACTAGAAGGTTAAGTGCAATGGATTAATTAAATAAGGAAGCCCAGAATACCTTTCAAAATAACTCCATAATGATCTTTACTTTGTTTTAATGAATAAAGTAGACTATATCAAATGCTATTTGGGTATGTTAGTTTGAAAGCAGTATTCAAAGCTAGCAAGTGTAGATAAGAAGAATCACAAACACAGTGAAATATTCTGCTTGGCAAACAGAGTTTTGTTTCCTGTACTAATCCATTAAGTTGAATAACTTGATGTTCTTACAAGATGTCAACAATATGTTTCTTCCATGTAGAGAAATCAGTGGGAACTTTCCAATCAACTCCCAAACAGCAGCAGCTTGTATCCTCAGTAGTCCACATAAGCATTTGGGAAATGTTTTTAATTGCTTTAATTGCATATTAGTGAATTGACACAAACTTCTTATTACAGCTTTTCAAAAGTAAGCAATTCATTTATATTGGCTAAGGATTTTAAAACTGGTATAAATGTCTTTTATGTGATATATTCATAATTATTTTTAGCAAGTTTTTGAGGATTATAAATGTGTTTTGTAATTCATTATCCTAATGAACTGTTTGGACCTGGGGAAGGTATGTCCCTCAGTTTTCCCATCTGTACAACAGAGATAGAAAAAAAATGCCAATTAGGATGTGATAAGTCAATATGTGATTAAGTATATACACTTAGAGTTCTCCAGAGTCCTCAAAGGCAATTATATTTGAGAATGAGTTTTGTGGATTTTGTTTGCAGAGATGTAATTACTCCAAACAGGCGTCCTGGGGGAGAGTTTTGAACTCATTTTTACTCCCATGGGATTATAGAGGAGTGCATTTTTGAGTTTCAGAAATATTAAAAAGACAAGAAGTTGTAGTTTCTAGTCAAATCCATTTCCATCACATTGGAAAGGCCCATCATTTAGTAATATGTTTATTCTGTTTGAGTCATCAAGAATTCTGGGGTAGGTGGCTCAATGATGCCTTCAATTAACCTTCTTTTCTTTTGCCATCTTTATGTTCTGCCATCCTTAGAATGTAGGGCCTAGCCAGGCTCGGTGGTTCAGCCTGTAATCCTGTGCCTAGGGAGGCTGAGGTGAGTGGATTGCCTGAGCCCATGGGTTCGAGACCCGCCTGGGCAACTTGGTGAGACCTCATCTCTACAATAAATCAAAAAAAAAATTAGCCGGGTGTGGTAGCGAGCGCCTGTAGTTCCAGCTACTTGGAAGGCTGAGGCGAAAGGATCTCAGGAGCCCAGCAGGTCGAGGCTGCGGTGGCAGGGAGCAGCCACTGCACTCCAGTCTGGGTGACAGAGTGAGACTCCAACTCAAAAAACAAAACAAAACAAAAGAATGTAGGGCCTGTCCTCATGCTTCTTGCTTCAGGATCATGAGATGGCTCCATGCAGGTGTTGCTGCATTTCCAGGTACATGTTTCAGACATGAAGAAGATAGAAAGAGGAATTAGGAAATGATGGTACCTATATCAAAAAACAGAAGCTTTCCCAGGAACCTTCAATGTTTGCTTCTTGGCTACATATTATTACATTGTATGGATACAGCACAGTTTAACTAGTCCAGGGGAGTTACATGATGCAGCCCAGGGAAAATAAAAGGTTGGACACCCCTGATTTAGATGAAGCAACATTATAATCTTACTCTTATTTATACTGTTGCTAGCCTTAGTAATAGGAAGTACCCCAGGAGACTTTGAAAGGCAACAGTGCTCACCACTGCCCCACCAATGTGTCACAGCCTAGGAGAATTTGGAAAGTGATGAAAAAAACAGCACATCACCCCTGTAACCTGAGAAATTGACTATCTCAAGGACTCCAGAGCCTCAAGGAGTGTGGAATTGAGTACATATAGAAGTTAATTGACAAAGGCAATGGGAGGGAGACAGTAGCAAGACTCAAGGAAATGCATTAGCTACTTGGATGTTTGTTAAGCAGAAATAATGAAGAAAATGAAGACTAGTGGAGCAGAGTCACAGAAAAATAACCTGAGTTCTTCCTGCTATTATGGACATTCTACCCCAGATAACCCAGATGATCTAGTCTGACCCAGATCTTGTAAATGTGAGTTTGGAAAAGCTGATGCTTCTGTAGTCAACAGATGGGAACAAAAAATTATTGACACCTAGTTAGAATCATACTGCCTCGAAAACTTCTAATGTGTGTGAATGAGATGATTGACCATATAATTTGTTGTTTCTCTGACTAGTTAATACTGCTGTGAAATTAGAGTAAAGAGTTGTATTTTGTCTGAGCAATAGGGCTAGGGAAGTTTATTGAAATAATTACTCTAGAAAAATCCAGGGATGCAGGGAATCATATTTAAAACCTTTTTCAAAATTTCTACTAGTCATAAATCTTTGTGAAGTTCAAGTTACTGCTTTATGTCATACATATTATGTCATACGTATGTCATATTTTAGGAGATTTAAATATATTAGATTTAACCTTAGTGTTTAGAATCAGTTTATTCCAAAGAGCAGAAAGAGCTAATTGGATGATATATTCCTGGAAAGGCAGTTAAGGGGGGTAAAATCAATGTAGGAGGTAAAAATAGAAAATAGTGCTGCTGTCTCCCTGGATACTATTGTGCTGTGAAAAAATTGGGTTAATAGGGCTAACAACATGCCTGACTTAAGAGACCCTGGAAAAATACTAGTCTGTGGCTTATGTTTTTGAAATGAAATTATTCCTCCTCCTGTTCATAAGTTCACTGATGTGCAGTGGAAGGCACACCTCTGGGCCTTCTGTCATACTTAGTTCTGGTTTCAAATTTCTGTTTGGAGAAATCTGTAATCATGTCTTTGGGAGAGGAAGAATTGCTGTCAGGTTTGTATATTAAAATTTACTTTACAGGGATGATTCCTGCTTGAAGTGTTATCCTTTGAAGTAAACTGAAAAACTTCATAAAGTTGCTCAAGGGATAAAACAAAAATGTTTTTCCTGAGTTGTTTGGTATATTTTTATGTAACAGAAATGTTTACAAGTGATGCTGTCACATTTCTTTTTTCCTTTTATTTTAACTGTTATTAGTTTGTATCTAACTTGTTTTTGTGCTGCATTTGCTTTTTTGGTTTCATGGATAACATAAAATCATTCTTCTAAATTACTTTGCCTCATCTTAAATATGGGTAATCTTTGGTGCAATGAATGAATCCAGTTTTTTTCAACTGAGATATAATTCATATCACACAGTTCACCATTTTAAAGTGTACAATTCAGTGGTTTTTAACATATTTATCATATTGGGCAGCCACCACCACTACCTAAGTTCAGAACATTTCCATCACCCCCAAAAGAAACCCTATACCTACCTATATGTTAGCATATATGTTTTCAGCTCTTTCAGCTATGCACATCCTTAGGAGTGTAATTGCTAGGTCATGTGGTGATTCTATGTGTAACTTTTTGAAGGACTGCCAAACTGTTTTACAGTGAATTCATTTCCATTAATCACATATCCCTAACTGTTCATTTCTCCTACAAATATGCATCCCTCCCTGGTTCACTGTGCTGATTGTGATGTTCTGAGAGAGACATGGATGAGGAAGCAGCACATCTGAGCTCTGAGATGAGATTCTACGTGATACAGCATGCAAACACATTGCTTTTTGTTTGGTTTTGGTTGTCTATAACTTGTCAGGAAATGCTTAAAGACCCCCAGATACCCATAGTTGTGGTGCATAGATTCACATATGATTTCTGCATTCTGCCTTCACCTTGCTGAATGGCTTCACTCTTGTGCTCATCGTCTTGATAATGATGATGGTGATGATGATGATGGTGATGTTGCCACTTGTTAGGTGCATTCCAGGTTCCAGGCACTGTACTGAAAGCTTTCCATCTATTATTTATTTAATCCTCACAGATTAAGGCTTACATTGGTGAAGAAATCTCACATGGCTGGAGGTTGACAGAACAGCGGGAAGGTGCTGCTAAGATGGGACCTCCCACTGCTTGGAAAGATTAACATATGTCTGGCTAAATGTGGTTCTTAGATTCTAGTTAGTCCTGCTGTAATTGAAAACTGAAATCATATCTGAAGCCTATATCAAATGGAAAGGAAAAAAGAAGACATGTAGCTTCAAATTCTGTACCCCCAAAAAAATACATAAGAGGGAAAATGACAATAAAGGCAGCATGCAGTCACCTTCTAAATTCTGTAATATTTAGTCTCGTATCTTTTAGAAGTGACAATAAGAAAAGTATAGCTTATTTTCACTTTAGAGTGACATTTTAATGTTGTCCCTTACACATATGCATTATAAACATAGGAAAAAAAACGTCCATTAATGATCATTGACTTTTAGAGTCCCAAGATAAATGTTATTTCTCTCTAAGCTTCATCATGGCTGTGACTTTTCAAAGACAGAAGCTGGTTCCTCAGCGGACCTTCCTTGCTGCACTGATGTCCAGGGAAATCACTGACCTCTTGGGCAACCACAGTAAGAGCTGTAACAGCTCACTTGCCATGTGATGTGCATGCTCCCCTTTCACCTTCCGCCATGACTTTAAGCTTCCTAAGGCCCCCACCAGAGGCAGATGCTGGCACAGTCTGCAGAACCGTGAGCCAAAATAGACCCCTTTTACTTATAAGCTACCCAGTCTCAGGTATTCCTTTATAGCAGAGCAAAATGGACTAATGTAGAGAGTGTGTCGGTCGGGTAATGGCCTAAAAGTGGAATTTCTAAGTCAGAGGTTTATTTTTTTTTAGTTTTAAAGCTATTGTCAAGTTGTCTCCACAGAAGTTATAGCAATTTACAATTATATTAAGTGTATGAGAATAACTGTTAACCCACACTCTCACCAAGTGTTATCAGATTTTTAATCTTTGTCAATTTAATAGATAAAGAAACCAAGATATAGTTTAATCTATTGATTTAGAAAATATTTCAAAATAAGGGAATACCCAGTGTTGATGTAGATGTGAGAAAAAAAGGAAAGTGCACACATAATTGGTAAAGTAAGATGGGCTCGGCCTTCCGGTAGAGTTGCTTAAAATATGTGAAAGCCCTAACTAGGAATACTTCTTTTCATCCATCAATTTCAACTCAAGGAATTTAACCTAAGAAAGTAATCAGACAAGTGCTTAACGGTGTTTATTGATGGAAATAGCCAGGTAAATAGATTTAAAAATCATATTATATATATCTTTACAATGTATACCTTGCAGATATTTTTTTAAAATGCAGAACCATATTTTTTTTTCTTTTCTTTTCTTTTTTTTGAGTTGGAGTCTCACTCTGTCACCCAGGCTGGAGGGCAGTGGCACACTCCTGGCCAACGCAGCCTTGATGTGCTGGGCTCAGGCGATCCTTCCACCTCAGTCTTCCAAGTAGCTGGAACTACAGGCATGGACCACCACGCCCGGTTAATTTTTTTATTTACTGTAGGGATGAGGTCTCACCAAGTTGCCCAGGCTGGTCTCGAACCTGGGCTCAGGCAACCCTCTTACCTCAGCCTCCCAAAGTGCTGGGATTTCAGGCTTAAGCCACCATGCCTGGCCAATTCAGAGCTTTAAACATGCGTGTTATATTCAAAGGCCTTGCATCCTAGTGCAGTAGTAAGCGAAAGCCACAGATTTGGTGCTACCAGCTCTGTGTCCTTGCAGACCATCCATGTTCTCATTATACAGCAGGCATAATAATGACCTGCCTCACTACTTCACAGGATTTTGAAGAACAAATAAGATGATTCGGTAAAAGTACTCTGCGACATGCCATCTAAGGGTTAGTTACTCTTCTCCCTCCCCCACCCCAACATTTTGGCAAGTTCTCTGTCTTTCTATTAACTTGGACCTCACTTCCACAAACCAAATAAAATTAGTTTCACACTCTCTGCTGGTATTGTGCAAGCCTCTCACTATTGTCAGCGGCTGGCTGGCAGCCAGAGCCGACAGCGAGTCCTGCTTTTGTACCAAACCAAAGCTCTCAATCTTTCCATGTCAGTTTTGAGGATGCACTGCCAAGGTTTTGAAGGCTGCTCTACCCTGAGTCCCAAGCTGTGGCCATAGAGACTATGGGTCAGTCCGCTGTCTTGGGGAGGACCTCCAGGGGAATGGCAGGGGGAAGTGGGGCCTCTGTGGGATCATCATAGGCTGGGGTCTTGCCTTCTGCTTGGCGGACTCAGAACCTGAATTTGGCAAGTTCATTGGAAGGTGATCTGTCTCTGAAGCTAAATTCAGAGGGGATGACTTTGTAAAGTCAAATGGCAATTTAATCATTTTTTATAGGAATTCAAAATTGGATTTGGGCTTTTTATAGAGGAAGATAAGCTGTGGATGGCAACATTGGTTTGCTGCCAATGAAATCAGAGTAAAGAAGTTTAGAATGATTTAGGGAATATGTATGGTTTTATAAAACAAAAATGACCTTGCTGCTTTTTCAAAGCCTAAACGTTATACACGTTCATTGTTTAAAAAGAATCCACGGCCAGGCACAGTGGTTCAAACCTATAATCCCAGCACTTTGGGAGGCTGAGGCGAGAGGATTGCCTGAGCCTGTGGGTTCAAGACCAGCCTGAGCAACTTGGTGAGACCTCATCTCTACAATAAACCAAAAAAATTAGCCGGGCATGGTAGCGCTCGCCTCTAGTTCCAGCTACTTGGAAGGCTGAAGCAGAAGGATCGCCTGAGCCCAGCAGGTCAAGGCTGCAGTGGCCGTGTGTGTACCACTGCATTCCAGCCTGGTTGACAAAGTGAGACTCCAACTCAAAAAAAAAAGAATCCAGGTCGGGCTTGGTGGCTCAGCCTGTAATCCCAGCACTTCAGGAGGCCAAGGCAAGTGGAATGCCTGAGCCCACAGGTTCGAGACCAGCCCCGGCAACTTGGTGAGATCTCATCTCCACAATAAATAAAAAATTAGCCAGACGTGGTAGCGCAAGCCTGTAGTTCCAGCTACCTGGAAGGCTGAGGTGGAAGGATCGCTGGAGCTCTGCAGGTGGACGCTGGAGTGGCCATGAGTGTGCTACTGCACTCCAGCCTGGGCAACAGAGTGATACTCCAACTCAAAAAAAAAAAAAAAAAGAATCAAGACAGCACAGCATTAATATACAGAAAAGCATTCATCCAGAGAATGTTATCGTTAATGTTTTTGAATCTATTCCTTCAGACTTTTTCTTACATGTATTGTTTCCAAAATTGGATTATACTGTACATGTTGTTTTATAAGCTTTTTAGCTTAGTATGTTCTTGGACACCTTTTTATGCCTCTAAATGCATGTCAGTCTTTTAACTAGTTGTATAATAAATGATATTTTTCTCAAGCAGTGAAGTGGTCTTATAGATCCTCCTTCTCTTCTAAAGATGCCATCATCTGGGCCTCCTCCCACCCCCTCAGGGATCCCCGATGCTGGATAATTCTGAGAAACACACTGGTCTCTTATTTCTGACCGACAACAACAGGCCCCCAGAAAATGCCATGGGGCAGCTGCACCTTCCCAAGCAAATCATGTTACTGCCCAGGGTCTTAGGTTCTCCATGTGTTAAACAAGATGTTTGGATAGAAATTTTTAAAGATTATACTACACAGCAATAGAAAAGAATAAAATCATGTCCTTTGCAGCAACATGGGTGAAGGTAGAGATCATCATCTTAAAGTGAACTAACTCAAACAGTAAACCAAACACTGCATGTTCTCACTTGTATGTGGGAGCTAAATGGCCACAAAGATGGAAACAACAGACACTGGGGTCACCAAGAAGCGGGGAGGTGGGAGGCGGGTACAGGGTTTAAAAATGACTGGCCGGGCGCAGTGGCTCAGCCTGTAATCCCAGTACTTTGGGAGGCCGAGGCGAGAGGATTGCCTGAGCCAGGGAGTTCGACACCAGCCTGGGCAAGTTGGTGAGACCTCGTCTCTACAATAAATCACAAAACTTAGCTGGGCGCACCTGTAATTCTGGCTACTTGGAAGGCTGAGGCGGAAGGATCGCCTGAGACCAGCAGGTCGAGGCTCTGGTGGCCATGAGTGTGCCACTGCACTCCAGCCTGGGCGATAGAGTGAGACTCCAACTCAAAATAAAAATAAAAATTGCTGGGCTCGGTGGCTCAGCCTGTAATCCCGCGCCTTTGGGAGACTGAGGTGAGTGGATTGCCTGAGCCCGCGGGTTCGAGACCCGCCTGGGCAAGCGAGACCTCATCTCTACAATAAATCAAAAAAAAAATTAGCCGGGCATGGTAGCGCGCGCCTGTAGTTCCAGCTACTTGGAAGGCTGAGG